>JACEEZ010005203.1:155993-191558 GCA_016584305.1 Chionoecetes opilio | reverse complement strand
AAAAAAATAAAAACCCCCCCTTAAAAATTTAATAAAAAATTAAAAAAAAAAAATATATAAATATTTTAAAAAAATATATAAAAAAATATTAAAAAAACTAGCCGAAAAACCCGCCTCCGGGCGGACTTTTTGGCTAGCTCCTGCGGAGGGCTAGTGGGCCACCGGACTTGGTGGGCCGAAGGCCCACCAAACACAGACTCTGCAGATAGCCCCTTCTATCTTTCCTGAACCCCCAACCCATTCACTCACCCATTACCCATCACCCCCCACCCATTCACTCACCCATTACCCATCACCACACACCCATTCACTCACCCGTTACCCATCACCCCCCACCTATTCCCTCACCCATCACCCCCAACCATCACCCCCCACCCATTCACTCACCCATCACCCCACACCCATTACCCATCACCCCACCCATTCACTCACCCATTACCCATCACCCTACATCAAGGTTTCCTCAATTCTCGCAACCCACTTTTTTTTTCACAATTCTCGCTAATAGGCTACTAAAAATAATAAATAAAAATTTAAGTGATCGGATCATCCCATAAGTGGGCTTAAAACCTTCTCCTGGTCAACCTGGTTCCAAAACTGTGCCATATGATGGGATTCCGCCACGGGGGGCGGAACCTATACCACACACACACACACACACACACACACACACACACACACACACACACAAACACACACACTTTCGATTATATTATTATAGATTCTCTCTCTCTCTTTCTCTCTTTCTCTCTATGTTTCGTTAATTCATTTGAAGTTATTACACTCTCAGCGTACATCATGTACGATTGTCTTTCCTTTCAAATGGTATCTGCTTATTTCCAACTGTGTCCATCTTTTACATTACTTTATCTCAAAATTGAATACGCAAATTACAATAAGCTTTCTTGTTTAATTTCCTTAATTGTGAGTAAAAATTTACTTACGCAATTGTTGATATATTTGTTTCATAGCTATCATACATACATTTGATTTACTTCATCAATATCTCTACACTAAACACTTTTCAAAATTCACTTGATATTGCCTGATTCTTTTCATTTTAAAGTGTGTCAATGATACCCTATATTATGTGGATATGTGATTACACCAAACAGTCACACACATATTTGCATGCTTCTCATACACATACATGTCATAGGTTACGTAGCAGGACTGTACGTGACACGGCAACAGCGCGCGCCCTGCGAGGCCTCTCTAACTTTAGTCAACACCCTGTGGAACTCCGAGCCGCAGCAGCGACGGATGGATGAATGTAGGGAGCAAGTTGTGTAAGATGAGGGATGAGGGGGTGGATGAGACAGTGCAGCACTTGGTACTGTACTGCAGGAGATATGATAGGGAGAGAAGAACTGTTATATGTATGTATATATATGTATATGGTTATGAATGAGGGAGGAATGGCCAAGTGGAATGAAATGCAACTGTTATAATTAAGGTACTAACAGGGTTAATGATTTATACTTGTAAATATAATTTATAACGGAAACGGACTACTGCACAATATAGTGAGACAAAAATAATAGCGAAAAAATTAGCTGTAAGGCTTGTGGAGCCCGCCAACTACTGCGAAATATTAACCGGGAGAGCTATGAAGCAGAGGGAAATTGTGGGGTTAAAGCACATAAATCTCTAGAATGCAGGCTTTCATTTCAATCTAACCCATCTACTGTAATATGTCAAGTCGGTATTATTTCGGTGCTGAGCTGGGGGGGAATCACCCCCGCTCATTCACTAACCAAACCTAGACATATAGTCAACTGGCCAACATAAACTAACCTAACTGTTCAGGCTATTGCTGGTATTTAATCCCTGAATTCAGAAACACGGGTAAATAGGAAAACTCGCCGACGAAAAAAATTGGAACACCCGTCGACGTCGGCGAGAATTCCTATCGGCGACAGTTCCAGGTATTGTCTAGTTACATGGATAATGTATCCCATTAATAACACCCACCCTAAAATGGGTGGGTATTAGTTTGGTAGTGGGTTTTCAAAAGTCCTAGGATTCTTATTTACATCATCGCGTAGATTTCTTCCTTCTGAGTATTTTGAACCCCATTTCCCATGGTACAATTGAATAATAATGGCGTTACATATACGTACTGCCGAAAATCTACCGTTATTTCAGCCATAAAAGGTTAAGTTAGGTTAAATCAGATTAGGTTAGGTTAGAGGTGGGCTTTGGTTTAGTCGTCTAAGTTAGGTTAAATCAGATTAGGTTAGGTTAGGTAAGAGGTGGGGTTTGGTTTAGTAACAGATGATATCAAGAAAAAAATATAATTATAAATAATATGGCAGTGCGAGGCGGTGCAAGGTTTGCGGGGCATACATCCCCCCATACCTGTAAACCAAAAAAAATTCCGACAAATACGAGTGCCATATTCATTCAATACACATCAAAACGATTCAGGAAAACTAAGTTTCGGCCTCGAAATTGTTAAAAGCCCACTACCGAAATTTTACTAATGGGGTATAAGTGGCTGCATAGACCACTATATGTCTGGACTGTTCACGCGACAATGTTTTGAAATTGCCAGGCTGTATAGCGGCGAAGCCGGGCTGCCCGCCCGACAAAGAGATATAGTGGTCTATGGACTATCATATAGACTGGTTTATCAGTATATATGATATACTGTAATCTTCGTAAATGTTTGTTCTATAATATTATCAAATAAAAAACAGTAAAACACGCTAAAGAAATGCCATTACGAGACTCTTATTCACTTCAACTCTTCGCCACTTAAAACTTTGTGAGTCAACTTTTATCATCAAGGGTGTCAATAGAAGCGCAATTTTATTAGCTTTCCATAGATGTATTTTGTTTTCTGATAAATGATTCAGAACCATGCATAAATTAGCATTAAATAAATAAATAAAATCATCAATCGGGTAATTTTCCCGATTGAAGAGGTTATTTATATAGTTAACGCTAATTTATACATGGTGCTAATTCATTTATCAGAAGAAAAAAAATATAAATAAATAAATAACATCATCAATCGGGAAAATTACCCGATTGATGATTTTTTTTTTTTTTACGCTAATTTATGCATGGTTCTAATTAATTTATCCGAAAACGAAATATATCAATGGAAAGCTAATAAAATTGTGCTTTTATTGATACCCTTCATGATAAAAGTTGACTCGCAAAGTTTTAAATGGCGAAGAGTTGAAGTGAATATTAAATTAAATTCATGCATATTTCTTCAGAGTCTCGTAATGGCATTTCTTTAGCGTGCTTTACTGTTTTTTATTTGATAATATTATAGAACAAACATTTACGAAGACTACAGTATATCATATATACTGATATACCAGTCTATATGATCCGTATATATATATATATATGAATCCGAGCGGCCCTCCGACTTCAGGCCCTTGTGCGACAGGCCGATATTCCGTGCGCAGTCCAGGTTTACAGTGGTCTATGGTGGCAGCTATTAATCATTCAATTCATATATAATTATTCGCGCTGGCTAGAACGGTAAAATTATAATCCTTTCCCGCCCTTATTAGTGTTTTTCTCTCTCCAGACCTTCACAAATCCCTTCAGATACCTCTAAAACGAATTATAAAGTGAGGGAGTTACCCCCTTAACCTCCCCTCACCCCACCTAAAGTCCTAACTGACCCCCCAAAATAATACTAACCTAACCTCATTATAACCTTATCTAACCCTACCAATAACCTCCTAGCGAGACCTAAGGGCAGGAAAGAGCTAGAATTTTACCGGGGTTAGGTTATATTGAGGTTATAAGTTTGTAATTTTTTGGGTGGGGACTCGCCAGGAGGTTATTAGTGAGCATACGTCTTCAGTCTCCAGATATTTCCCTTGGGGAGGCATGATATTTGTTTACATTCTGACTGTGCATTATGATTGGCTAACAATCTCAAAGGTTGATGAAATCTTTTTCTGATTGGCCAAGCGACAGTCAGCTGGGTTCCATTCCTCATGGTCGGAACGGAACGGAACGAGCTTGAAGATCGCATCATCGTAAGCTAAGAACATTCGGACGATCCTTTGAAAATACATTTTTGTGGTGTTCGTAGCCCAAGATCTAAGATGGCCGCTAAGGACGCTCTAAGATGATCTTAGAGGCGGAACATTACGTACGTTCGAACATCCAGCCCCAGGATTCCCTCCTAACCGGTACACTCTGCACAGCTCTCTACTCCCCTACTGGAAATTCCTTGACCGCCTGTACGCAGACGGGGAGCTGGTCCTGTATGGCCAGAGAATTGAGGTTCCTGCAGCCCACCGCCGCCGCACCCGTGCTCGGCTGCACGACAGTCACCGAGGTGTTGCAGCCACGAAGCGCCGGGCACAGCAGACTGTCTTCTGCCAGGTATTGATGCCGACATTACCAGCACCGTTCAAGCCAGCGAGCCATGCCATATCTTACAGCCCAGTCAGCAACAGGAACCACTACTGTGCGACGACCACCCCTCCAGGCCCTTCGAGTCCGTCTCGGCAGACTTTTTCTCGGCCGCCGGGAAGTTGTTCCTGGTGATCGCAGACAGACTCTTCGGGTGGCCTGTGGTCGTCCCCTGCGGGGCCGATACTACCGCCAGCACACAATACGGCTCTTCTGCCGGTGCTTCCTGGACGTTGGTGTCCCGCTCCGCCTCAGGACTGACGGCGGGCCCCAATTCACCAGCACTGACTTCCGGAACTTCATGGAGCGCTGGGGTGTCTATTACGCGGTATCTTCGCCGCATTACCCCCAGTCTAATGGCCACGCCGAGGCGGCCGTCAAGTCAGTGAAACACCTGATCCTCAAGACGGCGCCCTCCGGCAACATCGATAGGGAAGATTTCGACAGGGGTCTCCTGGAGCTTCGCAACACTCCTAACTTCACGGGACGATCCCCTGCAATGACACTTGATGGCCATCCGCTCCGCTCCTGTGTCCCTGCCCATCCTGAGTCCTTCTCGGAGGAGTTTTAGGCCCGCACAGAGGACTGTGATCGCTGAGCTGTCGCCCGCGCTGAACAGGTCAAGGCTCAGTACGACCACCACGCCCGCCCCCTTCCCTGGCTGCGTGTCGGCCAGACCGTCCGTATTCAGGACCCGACATCACACCGCTGGGACAAAGTCAGGGTTGTTATGGGCTGCGGCAAGACAAGGGACTACGAGGTGCGTCTTCCTAGTGGGCGTGTCTGGTGGCGAAACCGTCGTTTCCTCCGACCCATTCCAACCCCTAGTGCTGACACCCTCCCCCACATCACTGTGTTCCCTTGCTCGGACGAGATAATCACGTCCCCTTTAATTTAACCACGTCCCTCACTCCCCAGTGGCCCCACGCCATTCTAAGAGGCTCATGCAAAAAAGAGTCCGCTCGAGACAGAGCTACGAGCGTGAGGGAGGAGGGAGGTGTGGATATGTGATTACACCAAACAGTCACACACGCATATTTGCATGCTTCTCATACACATACATGTCATAGGTTACGTAGCAATATTGTACGTGACACGGCACCAGATCGATCCCTGCGAGGCCGCTATAACTTTAGTCAACACCCTGTGCTCAGGCCGACAAGACTGACTCCTCGTCAGCGGCCCTTACACGTTTGTATACCAGAATAAAGGACTTACAGGAGCTCTGGACTCTCCCTCCGGAATCCTATTTATCCGGCCACCACTTGCAAAAGGGCCAGCGCTATATTATATTACCTATTTCAACCATTGTAATTTTGCTAACTATATGTATGTACAAAGAATCAATATCACACGTAGTTTAAGTTCATACACACGCAAAGATACACACACACACACACACACACACACACACACACACACACACACACACACACACACACCTAAACACACACACACACACATACACACAATTTTTGTTTTTTCTTTCCATCCGTAAAATTGTCACTTAAAGCGTGCGTGCAGGCCTGATGAGTGGGTTGACTTGTCTCAAATTTTCGGATTCCGGGAAGACGAGACTCTGATAAGAACAGAAGAACATAAGAAAATATGGGAGCTACAAGAGGCCGCGAGACCTACACGAGGTAGTTCCTGTTACTTAATAATACCTACCTGATCTTAACACTGATCCTGATTCCGGGATGACTGAGATACATCATTGGTATGTTGGATATACAGTATACTGGTGTATAATGCAGAAAGTATGTTTCTCAGAGAAACAAATTATTCCCTCATCCCTATATGGTTTCCTAGGAAAGGTCATTTATATGCTTTTTTTTCAGCAGGAACACGAACAAGTTGTGCAAAACAAAACAAATAATATAAAATATAGAAGATAAGGGACGAACAATCAAACCTTAGAGCCTTAAAAGCCTTAAAAGAGTCAGTTCAAAAGAGTAATAGTAATATAGTATGCATTGACGTCACGAAGCTCCACTCTCAAGCACACGCTGGCCGTGCAGTGATGTAAATAAAGGGCATTACTTCCCCTGTAAACGCGGCACACTCACGCTTACTATTTCTCTTTTTTGATGGCTGGGAAAGTGATTGATGGTGTTCATCTGTCAGACTATGTCCTTCAGATGTTGGACTCGGGATCAATTCGTCGTTACATTGAAAAATGCAAGAAAATGAGGAATAAAGAATGATACTCTTAACATATCGCGGCACAAGTGGAGGACATCACAACTCATCATTTACCACGGCGGTAAATTGATACTATCAACCAGTAATAGAGTAAGAGGTTAAAAGTACTCCTTACCTATGTAATTTGAAGTGTTACGAATGATGATCACATTAAAAATCGTCTGAAAAGCCTCAGTTTGCCGTTATCCTCCCTCCTCAAAAACAAACCAGACAATGAGTGAATATTTCTACTAAGTTAGGAGGATATAAAAAATTATGTGGGATAGGTTTAGTTTAGGTTTGGTTAGATTTAGCTTTAAATTTGCGTGCCTCACCACCACAGGTAGCAGGTTAGACGTGAGGTTTGATTTAATGATAAATTAGCGCCGATGGTGGGGCCGCCGGTGACGGCCTGAGATAATTGTCTCTCATAACATCGCTAGGGTTTATGGAACTATCCTGAGTCATTTCTCCCTACCAAATACGTTTATCAGTATAAGTGCAAACACGCAGTTATCTATAATAATATAAGCGAAAGTGTGTGTGTGTGTGTGTCTGTCCGCGATAGGTGCCGCCCCCTGTGGCGGAATCCCATCTTATGTCACAGTTTTGGAATCAGGTTGAACAGGGGAAGGTTTTAAGCCCACTTATAGGATGATCCGATCACTTTTTTTTTCTTTTTTTTGTAGCAGCCTATTAGCGAGAATGAAAAAAAAGGGGGTTGCGAGAATTGAGGAAACCTTGATGTAGGGTGATGGGTAATAGGTGAGTGAATGGGTGGGGTGATTGGTAATGGGTGTGGGGTGATGGGTGAGTGAATGGGTGAGGGTGATGGGTGAGGGAATAGGTGGGGGGTGATGGGTAATGGGTGAGTGAATGGGTATGTGGTGATGGGTAATGGGTGAGTGAATGGGTGGGGGGTGATGGGTAATGGGTGAGTGAATGGGTGGGGGGTGATGGGTAATGGGTGAGTGAATGGGTGGGGGGAATACATACATTTCAGGAAAGTTAGAAGGGGCTATCTGGAGAGTCTGTGTTTGGTGGGCCGAGGTAGTGGGTAATGGGTCTATCTGGAGAGTCTGTGTTTGGTGGGCCGAAGGCCCACCAATAGCCCTCCGCAGGAGCTAGCCAAAAAGTCCGCCCTGAGGGCGGCTTTGCTTTCAGGAAAGTTAGAAGGGGTTATGATGTGAATGGGTTGGTGTTAATACATACATTTCTACATCCATGATTTCAGGAAAGTTAGAAGGGGCTATCTGGAGAGTCTGTGTTTGGTGGGCCGAAGGCCCACCAATAGCCCTCCGCAGGAGCTAGCCAAAAAGACCGCCCGGAGGGCGGCTTTGCGGCTAGTATAATAATATAAGCGAAAGTGTGTGTGTGTGTCTGTCTGTCCGCGATAGGTGCCACCCCCTGTGGCGGAATCCCATCATATGTCACAGTTTTGGAATCAGGTTGACCAGGGGAAGGTTTTAAGCCAACTTATAGGATGATCCGATCACTTTTTTTTTTTTTTAGCAGCCTATTAACGAGAATGTGAAAAAAAAAAAGTGGGTTGCGAGAATTGAGGAAACCTTGATGTAGGGTGATAGGTAATAGGTTAGTGAATGGGTGAGGTGATGGGTAATGGGTGTGGGGTGATGGGTGGGGGGTGATGGGTGATGGGTGAGGGAATAGGTGAATTATAGGTAGGTTAGACCTATATATAAAGAATAGACCTATATATAAATATATATACGTATTTCACACTTATCGGTTTTCTCTCTCTTGTTTTTACTTTATTTGCAATATTTTCATAATTTCCTCAGTACAAAAAATAGCCCTTTTATTGTTCTTTCAAATGACACTAAGCAATAAACAATTGTATTGATAGTGTAGGCTGTGAATTCTTTGAAACCGGAAAAAACTCTTTTCGAAATATCTACTGTCAAAGATGTTTGTCCATGTCCTCTGTGTCTTGCCACTTACATTTGTTTGATTGGCATGAAATTTTCACATGTCATTGTCTATGCCTTCTACTTACTAGAGAACTAGATAAAGCATGAAGCATCTGGTCCCCCCTTTCGAAAAGGCATTATTCACTCAAGGGTGAGGGTATCAGAAGACACCACCTTCCTCATTGTAGCCAAATTTAATCCTAGAATGCTCCAGCTTGATATTCATTGTCCTTCTTCTCAGTCCTCTTCTTCTTAGTCTTGGGCAGCAAGTGAATGGGCCAGCAGACTGGTTATGGGGCCAGTACTGCAGCGTCCCACGCGCTTCGTTGGCGAGTGTCACATCCAGTTCTACTGTTATCTATGGATAATCTTATAGAAAAAAACATTTCATAACAGCCTATCATTTAACAAGTGTAGATAGATAACAGTACATCATATATACAGATAAATGTATTTGGTAGGGGTAAATTACTCTGGAAAATAAACTTTTTCGTCGTGTTCCTCGCCCAGCCCCACGACCAGAGTCGCTTTGTTATTGCTTGTCATGTGATCATGACGTCACGTGCATAGTATTTATACTTTGCTACCTAAGAACAAACTGATCTACAGTGGATTTATACTGTTTTCATATATATATATATACGTTTGTTTGTTTGATTGTTTGTGTGTACGTGTGTGTATGTGTGTGTACTTCCCCCACGGTCTTCTGCACGCGAGCCGGACTCGTTATCGCCAGTTTCACCCTCCGGGAGGCACTTTTCCCAAACGCACACGCGTTTGGTGCAGCCGCTGTGTGAGTTGCCAGGTAGTGAAATAAAACTATTTGCTAGTGTTCGTTATTATCTGTCCTTAATTGTCTTCCACACATGCATATCACTTATCTACCTGACATATATATGTAATTAACTGACATACACGTACATAACACTATTTTCCGTCATAAAGTAGACAATTAAGAATATAAAATGCTATTTTTAGCCATAAACATGATAAATTACACACTTTCAAATAGTCTATCATAAAAAAATTCATAATTATATGGTGAAGAGTTTTCTTTAACTTTTGCATTAGGTAAAACTTTTATAAAAAGGTTTTGGATACAATGAATACGTTTAGGTTTGGTTAGGTTAGATTTAGGTTATGTTTGGGGTTAATGGATACGTTTAAGTAATGGATAAGCATTGGATACGTTTAGGTTCGGTTAGGTTATATCTAGGTTATATTTAGGTTTGGTAATTAATGACAAATATGTACGAAATTTATTTCTTTACCTGGCGACTCATCTTTGGCTGCACCAAATGCGTGTGCGTTTGGGAAAAGTGCCTCCGGGAGCGAGCTTGGAGCTCATAGTGACCGATCTTTGGATAATGCTGGGACCTCACACTCCATCCCCTTGTTCATGGGGGACAGTAACTGCTGGATTGCCAGTGGAAAATCACCAGGAGGGAGTGTGGATTCGAACCAACTAACCACAGAATGGCGCGCCTATGTTTTATCTACTGGAACATCGTGATCGTGTATGTGTTTGTGTGTGTGTGTGTGTGTGTGTGTGTGTGTGTGTGTGTGTGTGTGTGTGTGTGTGTGTGTGTGTGTTTGTGTGTGTGTTATTCAATATGGTGATAATCACTTGCTGGACTAGTGATCGCCAGATTTCACCCTTTCAACATGAAGCTAGGAGCTCATAGGCCCGATCTTTGGGTAAGGCTGGGGCCTCATACCTCACATAATGTCATCTCCTTCCTGAAGGGGGTCAGTAATTGCGTGCTTTTGTCAATAAAAATTCCCAAGTGCATGTGTGTGTGTGTGTCTGTATTCATCTAGTTGTATTTTACAGGGCCAGAGCAATGCTCGCGTGGCCCCGTCTCCATATCAACATTTTTATCATTCATCCTTAGTGCTTAGTGTTGGCCGAAGCCAGCACCCCGGAGAGCAGGTCACAAACCCCGGCTAACACCCAATACCCATTCACTGCTGGGTGGACAGGGGCTCGGGTTTTAAGGAAACAACCCATCTGTTTCCGCTCCGCCCGGGGATCGAACCCGGGACTTCTCGGTTGTGAGCCGAATGTGCTATCCCTTACACCGTGGAGTACCCCTGTGTGTGTGTGTGTGTGTCTGTGTGTTTGTGTGTATGTGCTCTTGAGTGTGTGTATGTATGTGTGTGTCTGTGTGTGTAGGAGGAGGGGCTAAGTGCGTGAATGTGTGTATTCATCCGCCGTCTTGACCACGCGAACTGGGCTCGCGATCGTTGGGTTTGGGTTTGCACCCTTTTAGCTTACCGCCGCGACAGTTGGAAGGCCACATCCCCGTGAGACGGGGCACAACCCCCGGCTAACACCCGGTAGCATATTTCAGTTCTCTGGAAAAGTATGTGGTATGGGGATGTTGAACTTATTACCGTTATTACCGTATTATCAATGTTGTCTAAGCCCGTGACGTCACATTGGGGTGGAGCTTACGTGATCTCTTGGATATAGTCTGTATGCTTTACTAAAGATTAGACTTATTAATTTGTTTAATTTAACCTAACCTAACCAAAGCAAATATAAACCAACCCAACCTAACCTAACCTAACCCAACCTAACTTAACCTAGACCAAAGACTACTCTATACTGGACTTGCTACTCGTGCCCCGCGCCAACCCAACCCCCCCCATGACCAGTGGAGGCCAGTTTTGCGATTCCTGCCATTTTTTAACATCACCCCTATTTCCCTTCCTAAGGTTTATCAGTATATATGATATACCGTTATCTTCGTAACTGTTTGTTCTATAATATTATCAAATAAAAAACAGTAAAATACACTAAAGAAATGCCATTATTAGAGAGTGAAGAAATATGCATGACCTCAATATATACTTAAACTCTTCGCCATTTAATATTTTGCGAGAAAACATTTTAGATGCTAGCGATAGAAAGAAGCGGATTTTCATTAGCTTTCCATTGATATATTTTGTTTTCTGATAAATGAATTACTACCATGCCTAAATTAGCGTTAACTAAAAAAATAATATCATTAATCGCATCGGCAAGTAAAAAAGTGTTCCATGAATACAGTAGACTATGGCATATCAGTATAAATGATACACTGTTACCTTCGTGAATGTTTGTTCTATAATATTATCAAATAAAAAACTGTAAAATACACTAAAGAAATTCCATTATGAGACTCTGAAGAAATATGCATGAACTTATATTCACTTAAACTCATCGCAATTTGATATTTTGCGTGAAGACTTTTACATGCAACATATCAATAGAAGCGGAATTTAATTAGCTTTCCATTGCTATATTTAATTTTCTGATAAATGAATTAGAGCCATGCATAAATTAGCGTTAACTAATTAAATAACATCATCCATCGGGTAATTATCCCGATAGATGTTGTTATTTTTTTAGTTAACGCTAATTTATGCATGGTTATGATTAATTTATCAGAAAACGAAATATAGCAATGGAAAGCTAATGAAAATCCGCTTCTTTCTATCGCTAGCATCTAAAATGTTTTCTCGCAAAATATTAAATGGCGATGAGTTCAAATGAATATTAAGTTCATGCATATTTCTTAACTCTCTCATAATGGCATTTCTTTATTGCATTTTACTGTTTTTTATTTGATAATATTATAGAACAAACATTTACGAAGATAACGGTATATCATATATACTGATAAACCATAGGAAGGGAAAAGGGAGTGATGTTCGCAAATGGCAGGAATCGCAAAACTGACCTCCACTGGAAATAGCCCAAAATGAGTAGCAAGTCCAGTATAGAGTAGTCTTTGCCTAGACTTAATGAATTATGTTAAATAAAACACAGATCATATAACCCAGCGATCACTGAAGCTCTATCCCTATGTGACGTCACGAGCTTGGACAACTGTGATTGGCTAGAGATATTTCCCATACCACACACTATTTCAGATAACGGCAATATGCCATACAGTACCCTTTCACTGATGAGAACAGGGGCTCGGGTTTAATGAAGAGCGCCCATTTTTCTCGGCTCCACCTGGGGATCGAACCCGATATTTCTTGGTTGTGAATTGAGCGTATTAACAGCCTCACTATGGAGTACCCCTTTAATGCGTGTGTGTGTGTGTGTGTGTGTATGTGTGTGTGTGTGTGTGTTTGTGTGTGTGTGTGTGTTTGTGTGTGTGTGTGTGTGTGTGTGTGTGTGTGTGTGTGTGTGTGTGTGTGTGTGTGTGTCTCACTGCGTCTCTCTCTCTCTCTCTCTCTCTCTCTCTCTCTCTTAGTGCCACAGCGAGCAAAATTGTGCTATCCTAGGCTGCGTGGAGTAGAGGCTTTCTTTGGACTTGGACAGAAAGGAGAAGAGGGATTCTCGGTAGGGGGGGGGGGTATGGAGGATTAATGTTTGAAATGAGCGCAGGATAAAGAGTGTAAGATGATTAGGGGGGAAGTGAAAGGTGATAAACAAATGGTGGTAAAGTGGTTGGTCTGTGATCTGAATTACGAGTCAATTGTGTAGTCAGAGGAATAGGAAAGATGAGCGAGGTTTAATTAAATGCACAGTCGACGACGACTTGCTTTGGTCAAGATAACCAATATTAGCCAATATAGGCCAATGTCAATATTAGCAGTAGTGTCAAGATTAACCTGGGGTAGGTGTGTTTGGCTTTCTGTGTACCAGATACAGTTTGCATATCAGCCTTGCATACTCGTACTCCTGACGCTACTAGACAAGATATTCCTCTTAATTTTCATCTTCTTTTCAAGTTTAAATCAAACGCATAAAAAAACATGAACTGCACAAATGTTGAAAGACATCTATGGTAACATCATTAACGAAGGATGACATTTTACATCTCGCCTGTGGGTACCAAACCGCCTTCATGAAAAACTGATGCACTATTATTTCAACCAAAAATCTTCATTAATTCCATTACTGAAAAAAAATGGGATGATTTACATTACTACAACCAGCAAACAACCACACAAGTACACAGAAGCATGATACCTATACGTGACACACACACACCCACACACACACACACTGGAAAGCGATGGCCGAGTCGTTAGCGTCTTGGAGTGGTGAGCTTGATGTCCCGAGATCGAATCCTGCCGGAGGCAACTCTTTCGACCATTTTTAACGCGGTGGATAAGAACCTGGTAGTTGTGAGCACAAGGTCCCGAGGTCAAGTCCCGCCAGGAGCAACTGTTTCTTCCATCGTCAAGTGGTCGAAGATATACACATGCTGCTTCAGTCTCACCTTCGACTGCGACTACACATGCGGCGGAGTGTACCAGGTGGCAGCATGAGCCTCAGGTCAAACCATCACATAAAATCATCACAGGTGTTACTATAAAAATCCAGCCTGCGCCCCCACGGGCGAGAGCCAACCATCTCAGCACTCCATAATGTGCAGGGCCAACCACTTGGGTTCTCAAGGAAAAAGAATAGCGTATACAGGCGCTATAGCCTCTAACATAAACACACACACACACACATTATACGTTAACATCATTGAAAGAAGTTTATAAAACAAAATGATAGAACAAAAAAACATGTAGGGAATGCCCTGCGTGGGACTCCACAAAGAGTCATACGATATCAAATTGATAAGTAAATGACGCTGACGTCGACACGAGGCAATACGTCCAGGTCCTTTACAAATTATGCATATGACCTTTTGAAATTATTGGGAAAGAGAGAAAAGAGAGAAAGATAGAACGAAAGGGAGAGACAGAGAGAGAGAGAGAGAGAGAGAGAGAGAGAGAGAGAGAGAGAGAGAGAGAGAGAGAGAGAGATAGAGAGAGAGAGAGAGAGAGAGAGAGAGAGGAGAGAGAGAGCGCGTGTGTGTATGTGTGTGTATCTCAAACTGCCTGTCTGTTTGTCTGTCTATCTATATGTCTCTGAATACTGCCTGCCTCACTCACCATTCCTTCTCTCTCTCTCTCTCTCTCTCTCTCTCTCTCTCTCTCTTCTCTCTCTCTCTCTCTCCTCCTCTCTCTCTCTCTCTCTCTCTCTCTCTCTCTCTCTCTCTCTCTCTTCTCTCTTTCTCTCTCTCTCTCTCTCTCTCTCTCTCTCTCTCTCTCTCTCTCTCTCTCTCTCTCTCTCTCTCTCTCTCTCTCTCATCAAAGTCTTTACCTACATCTTCATACGTTTCCCAGTCTCTCCTCTCTGCCTCCTATTCCTCCTTCTCGTCCGGTCTTCGGCTCATAATCTTGATCATAATTACTGTAAGAAACGCTGAGTCGAGTCGAGGCAGCGATTCTCAGACGGGTTTTGACGTTCATTTTATTAAAAGCGACGCGGCAGAGTCGATATCATTAGAGTTTGGCTTAAATTTCTTCAGCCAAGGAGAATGAGTCTCTCTCTCTTTATCGCACTCTCTCTCTCTCTCTCTCTCTCTCTCTCTCTCTCTGATTACCCCTCTGCTTTATGGCACGACTTAGGGGTCTATTTTACATACTTTGCCGTATTAAGGATCGGTTTTGCGATGTGAAGTGAGTGTGTGGCAATACGGTGTCAAGGGGTCTTTGCTTTAATCTTTAATTTGATAAAGTTGTTATTGTAAAGGGGTCAATTGCTTTAATCAATGTAAAACAGGAAAGTTTATCCCCACTGTTTTTATATACACGTAGTTTTCAAATTTTTCTTTGATCTTGAGTGTATAATGATGTATGTAAAAGCCATTAGGATTGACGTATTGTTAGGGCGTCTCGAGCAGCTCAAACCATGCTTAATCACACTAGATATAAGCTCGAGCTGACCCATTCCGGGCAGTGTTGTTACTGCACCGGATCTGTGCACTTCTGGATAATACACCCTTGCATCTTGTCATGTTTGTCTACTTGTTCCTACATTGGTGACATCGGAGTTACACGAACACCCAGCCCTATCGAACTTTTCATCAATGACTCCTTCGTTTTCAGCCAATTAAAGATATATTCTGGTGGTGCAGTCGTGTTTGCTTTGAGAGTTGTTCACCTAGCTATGCTACAAGATGGTGCCTTTTGCAACTTTGTACCGTCGAAATATGAAGTTAACTCAGGTAGCAGCGGCAGCAGTATCTCTTTTACTGGGTGACCTGCCTCATTTCCCTAAGTTTCTTGGATATCAGGTCAAAGCGGAATGAATCTGAATAATATCCAGTACAGCAAGGACCAGTCTTCCTCGCCGGACAAAAACGACTATTCAGCGGCAGACCAGTATTCGGTCAAGGCAGTTTTGGTGGCTTTTCTGACCAAAGTAATGTAAATTTCCTAGCCATACACCCTCAACAAAATAATGTTTACCCCGGAGGACAAAGCGGTTTCTTCTTCACTGGAGCAGTCTTGGGTGAAACTGGTGTTACTGGAGCTCAACGTTCAACCATCTGATGTTCGGAAGGGTCCCTCAATTATTCAACAAGCGGTAAATCCCACAGTCACCCAAATAACTATAGTGGACGTCTGGACTAAGGGCATGCCTTCGGCCTCTACATTGACCACAAGCCCCACGTGCTCAATTATCATTCAGATGCAGCGGCATCTGGGCCTCATATTATAATTCACGGCTAACATTCGTCACATCATAGGCGATAAAAACAAAGTTGCGGACGCCCTTTCACGTGTCTTTGCTCTCTCTGTCTCCGAGCTAGACGTATTTAAATTAGACATGACGATCCTCGTCGACGCTCAGCAGAGTCTTGGGCTTCGCGACGTTCCCCTTCATAGCGATAAGACGTTACTTTGAGACGAGTCACAAATCCGATCGTCTCCGTCCTCTGGTTCTTCGGGACCTGTGCCGCCAAATGTTCCTTTCGCTGCATTCCGTCTCATAAGAACATAAGAAAATAAGAAAGCTACAAGAGGCCGTGAGACCTACACGTGGTAGTTCCTGTTACTTAATACTACCTAACATCCATCTTTCATCCCCATCCATGAAATTGTCTAGACTCCTTTTAAAGCTCCCTAATGACTCCGCACTAACTACCTGACGACTGAGTCCATTCCAATCATTTACCACCCTATTTGTGAACCAGTTTTTACCTATTTCTTTTTAAAATCTATGTTTTTTCAGTTTGAATTCGTTAATTCTTGTTCTATCCTGATTACTAGCCGTAAGAATTTTTCCTACATCTGTTTTGTTGTTTCCCTTTAGCCACTTAAAAGCTTCTACCAGATCGCCCCTTACTTTACGCCGCCTGTCGAGAGAATGTAAATTTAATAGCTTCAATCTCTTCTCATAACTAAATTTACGCATCCCCTGTATGCGTTGGGAAGGCGGTAGCAGAGTGGTTAGCGTCACCGAGTGGCGTTTTCGAAGACCCGAGTTCGATCCCGAGTGAGACCCATAAATCCAATTAAAATATTTCTGCACCCTCGAGTGGCCTACGAACACCCACATGCCCTGCCCATTAACTCAACCTTCGATTGCGAGTGCATCGGAGGACACAGGGTGGCAGCATGAGCCTCTCTAATCACAGGCGTCACTATAAAAATCCTGCCTGCGCCACCACGGGCGAGGGCCTACCATCACAGCCCTCAAGTGAGCCTCCAGGGCCTACCATCCCAGCCCTTGAGATCACTGCCTACAGGCGCTATAGGCTAAGATGTACAACAAAATATATATATATATATATAAAATCATTTTAGTCATACTTCTCTGCACTGATTATAATAGGGCTATATCCATCCTGTAATACGGAGACCAAAACTGAACCTCATAGTCTAGGTGAGGTCTGACTAGAGCCAAATAAATCTTTAGAATAACCTCAGCACTTATATTTTTAACACTCCTGGTAATGAATCCTAACACCCTATTAGCTCGATTTCTAGCCTCAATACTCCACGCACTCCCAGATATTTCTCACCTTCTGATCTTTTCAGTGATACATTGCGTATAGTGTACCTATTACCGGGTCTTTTTCTACCAACATCAATTACGCTACTCTTATCAATATTAAATTCCATCTGCCACCAGTCTACCCACTCATTTAATTTATCTAAGTCTCCCTGCAATATGTTTACATCAGACTGTGATCTAATAATCCTACCTACCTTAGTATCATCAGCAAACTTGCTGATATCACTGCTAATCCCACTATCTAAGTCGTTGATGTAAATAAAAAATAGTAATGGACCCAAAACAGACCCTTGTGGAACCCCACTTGTTACCTGCTCCCATTCAGATTTATAACCATTACATTATTATAACCCTGTGTTGCCAATCCTTTAGCCAAGATAAAATCCAAGAAGAACCTTCCCATCTATTCAATGATCCTTAACCGTATTTAAGAGTCTTTTGTGTGGTACCTTGTCGAATGTCTTACTAAAGTCAAGGTATACTATATCATAATCTTCATCATTATCTGCTGCTGTTCATAAACTTATCTATAAAAACTCAATAAATTGGTGAGACATGATCTACCCTTGGTGAACCCAGGTTGTGAATCACTTACCAAACTATGCTTTTCCAAATGCTCTCTAAAGTTTTTTGCAATAAGAGATTCCAATAACTTACCTACCACTGAAGTCAGACTAATGGGTCGATAATTTGATATAAATCCTCTATCACCCTTTTTGAAAATGGGAAGTACATCACCTCTCCTCAACATCAACCACACTTACCCTATATTAACCGATTTCTTAAATCTGTGCACTGACGACTCCTTAACAATCTCTTTGCATATTGTTAATATCCTGGGATAAATTTCATCTGGTCCTGGTGAATAAAATGTCTTCATTCAATTTATACCCTCTTATACCAGTTTCCCTAGTTATCACAATAATTTTGAGTTTCTCATCATCCTTTCCTCTAAACATATGTTCACTATCAGGTCCCATATGTATATGCATATGAGTAAAAAACACTTTAATAAATAATACATTAAAATTGTACACATATCCTCATCAAACCTTACAATCTCCCCCTGACCTATTTCTAACGGACCCACCGATTTCCTACTTTTTGTCTAATAGACCTGAAAAAATCACTTAGGGTCGGTATTTGCCTGGCCAGCAACCTTAAATTCATTATTGTTCTTTGCTGTTATTGTTAACATTTTCACTGTCCTAGCCATCATATTATTCTGACCTCTGCTCACCTGTCCTGCCTTAACCCTTTTGTACATATTGATTTTTGTTGTTTTATGTGGTATTTAAAACTCGCAGTCATCCATTTGGGGTCGTTTTTCCTTGAAATTATCGCACTATATGTAATTTTTTTTTCTGACCTGCAATTAAATTGCTGACAAAGAATGTATAATGCTCGTCCGCACTGACTTCACCGACTCCACCCTCCTGCCCGACATCAGACCTCGCTTTGACCTCCATCTTCCCCCAGTTGATAATTTCCAGGTGTCTTCTTAATCTTGCATAATTAGTCTTTCTGAAGTGAGGTACTCTATGCATATTAACACTTCTAGATCTTACTTCCCGTTTTAAGCTAATCATGATTTTACAATAATCGCTATTACCTAACTGACCTCCAAATAACACCTAAGTAACTAAATCTTCCCTGTTTGTTAGTAATAAATCTAGAATATTGCCTCCCGTTGTAGGCTTCTTGATTGCTTGCTTTATAAAGTTACCCTGAACTAGTTCAATACCTTTCAGTCATTATCTCTTACAATTAAATCCCACAGTCTATATTCCTAAGATTAAAATTTCCTACCACACATAATCGATTATATCTACAAGCCTCGCCTATTTCTTGCCATAGAGGAACTGAATCCTCTTTACATAAGTTTGGAGGCCTGTACAGTGTACACTATACCTAAGACCATTTTCTCAGTTCCCTCCCTAACCTCCACCTAGACTATATACTATCATCTGGGTTTTTTTTACATTGTAAACACAACACTGCAATGTATATCTTGCATGTATTGCAACTCCTCCACCTCTCCTGCCTAACCTGTCCGTGTGAAATAACTTATACCCCTCTATCTCAACTTCTGACTTAAATACTTTGCCTGTCATATCTATCCATGTTTCTGTTAATGCTATTATATCAAAATCTTCTACATACACTAGTTATTCCTCTCAGTAAATCAATCTTGTTTAAAATACTCCTACAGTTGTATAGTACACCTTTAAGTTACTCTTCTTCATCTGGTCAATTTTCCCTATAGCTGTAACTATAGGGGAAATAGGGGAGGCGGTGGCCGAGTGGTTAGCGTCTTGGAGTGGTTAACTCAATGTCCCGAGTTCGAATCCTGCCGGGGGCAACTCTTTCAAGAGACTGGTAGGGGAGCAGAAGGTCTCGAGTTCAAGTCCCACCAAGGAGCAACTGTCAAATCCATCGTTGAGTGGCTGAAAAAACGCATGCAGCTATATACCTGTCCTTCGACTGCGATTGTGATGGAGGAACTCCAGGGGCTGCGTGAGCCTGACTTGTAGAACCAAGCATCACAGAAAACGGGATTTTCACTTATGACCACAGGTGTCACTATAAAACAAATCCAGCCTGCGCCACTAACGGGCGAGAGGACCGACATCACAACTCCATAAGCCTACAGGCGCTATAGGCTCCAACGTAAATAAAACATAAAAACTAACCCTTTCTTCTCTCTCTTCTTACAATCCCTTTAGCTCCCTGCCTTTTTTAATCATTTCTAGTATCACTGGTTGCCTTTCCTCTGACCCCAGTGTCTAATCCTCGGCTGGCTATATTAAAAAAAGCCTGCAAGGCACCTACTTTCCTTTCAAGGGATTTAGAAAAAATCTGAACCCCTTTCCGCAAATGGTGTACCCCATCCCTGTGGTAGAGGCTGTTCTGCCCCAAAAAGCGGTCCCAGTTATCAACAAAGGCCCAACTATTGGCTTTTCACTGAAATGCCAGCCGGCAATTCAGAGCAATCGCCTTGGAGTACCACTCGTCGCCAACAGTACGCCTCGGAAGGACACCACACACCACAGGGACCCCACCCCTATCCCTAACCTTTCCTACAGCCTCCTTGAACCGTTGCAGCAGTTCTTCAGTCCTTAAACAATTAACGTCGTTTCCTCCAGCGCTCAGGCAAACGATGGGCTTTGCCGATCGTTTGGTCTGCCATGCAATCCTCTATCTTATCACTAACATGACCTATCCCCTTCCCTGGGAAACACACCCGTTTCCTACGCATCCCGTCTCTGTCACAAAATTCGCTATCCAGGTACCTAACCTGACTTTCCCTAACTAACAAAATTTTACCTTCGGGTAGGGATGTATCGTCTACCCCTTTATCATTTTCATCCTCTTCCTCCTCCTGCAGTCTCAAGAGTATCTGAAAGGAATTCCTGCCCTCTACCTGTTCAGTGGTATCCTTCCACAGCCTCAAACGTGCCCCTCCTAGCTCTACTAACTCCAATTCCCTATCCTCAGGTGCTTCACTAGGTAAGCGCCCTCACTTGCCGCACCAGGCAAGCCACCCTCTGGTGCCCCTTCGGTGTTGTTCATTCCAGGTGAGTTTCTGGCCTTTGCATCATCTGTGCAGCTTTCGCAGCCTTGTACGTATGTGAAGTATCTCTACCACTGAATTAGCTCTCTTTGCCCAACTCTACCCCGGCAAGCCCTTCAGCCGTTGACCTTCATTAGCAAGGATTTGAACAATGCCTCATATGTGTTCGTTTGGTGTCTGGCGTCTGGACCGCCACTGCAGCGCCCCTATGACTTACCTTCTGTCCCTTCAGAGTAGTCCATCGATCGTCAATATTTTTCACGTTCGACCGTAATGGTGTTCGGGACATTATTTTCATTGACCGGCTGGAAGCGGCACGTATCGACGGCGGGTATCAGCCTATAGGACCTACTGGCGTTTTCACCAGACACACTGGCGACGACTCTGCCAGCGCACCCGACGTCCCAGATGCCTAGTCACCCCGGTCCTGCCTGCGTACGAGATTCAGTCGTAACGTGCGTCCCCCTGAACGGTTCCGACATATAACTTTTGTTACAGGTGACCGTCGGAACGGGGCTAATGTAGTGTCTAATAATGTATGTAACACCTGTTTGGATGTACTACGTATTGTTAGGGCGTCTCGAGCAGTTCGAACCATGTTTATCCACACTAGATGTAAGCTCAAGACGACCCATACCGGGCAGTTTTGTTACTGCACCCGTTCTGTGCATTCATGGATAATACACACCTGCCTCTTTCGTGGTTGTCTGCTTGTTCTTACAAATCTATCGTTTAACTGTATCCCAAGCACATGTCCCAGACTCCCAGTATCACCACTATCATCACCGCCATTACTGCCCAAAACGTTTCTCTCCCAAACCTGACCAGCACACGCATACTCATACTTATTCCTCATCTAAACCACCTCGCGCACTCCTTATCCTGAATAAGACTCACTATCATGCGTCACCCGAGCATCCTCAGCCTCCGTCTTTCCTCCCCTCGCGTATCGCCCTTATGGTGTGAGGTTTATGACTTTTACCAGCATTCATGAATCATGACTGATAAATTAAGAATATGTACCCAATTAACATTGTCATATTTGCCCTGTGTGGTTTTATTCAAAAAATTTCAATTTGAAGAAAAACATATATATATAGTACTTGGATATAGTGTTGGTTGAAATACTCTTAAAGGGACCGGACGGTTTGGAACTCTATTTGTTCAACTTTTTTTTCAATTTTTTTTATTGTTATCACCCATTTGAAATGGGGAAAAAAATACATAAATTCGACCACTTCAGATATGATAAAAAGCTCTTTATATTTTTAGTATGTGATTTAAGCATTATTGAAGTGTTTGTTTCACTGAAATCGGTAGAAAAATGGCGGACTAGTAGGGTTTCAATGCTACAAAACTTCCATTTTGGGATACAGACAGATAAAGTTTTGAATGGATATTTTGCAGGCATAGCGAAGTGATACATGACACTTACCTCCTCATTTATTTCTTACGATTATAGTAGATATAGATAGATAGATAGATAGATAGATAGATAGATAGATAGATAGATAGATAGATAGATAGATAGATAGATAGATAGATAGATAGATAGATAGATAGATAGATAGATAGATAGATAGATAGATAGATAGATAGAATAGATAGATAGATAGATAGATAGATAGATAGATAGATAGATAGATAGATAGATAGATAGATAGATAGATAGATAGATAGATAGATAGAGATAGATAGATAGATAGATAGATAGATAGATAGATAGATAGATAGATAGATAGATAGATAGATAGATAGATAGATAGATAGATAGATAGATAGATAGATAGATAGATAGATAGATAGATAGATAGATAGATAGATAGATAGATAGATAGATAGATAGATAGATAGATAGATAGATAGATAGATAGATAGATAGATAGATAGATAGATAGATAGATAGATAGATAGATAGATAGATAGATAGATAGATAGATAGATAGATAGATAGATAGATAGATAGATAGATAGATAGATAGATAGATAGATAGATAGATAGATAGATAGATAGATAGATAGATAGATAGATAGATAGATAGATAGATAGATAGATAGATAGATAGATAGATAGATAGATAGATAGATAGATAGATAGATAGATAGATAGATAGATAGATAGATAGATAGATAGATAGATAGATAGATAGATAGATAGATAGATAGATAGATAGATAGATAGATAGATAGAGAGATAGAAGAGAGAGAGAGAGAGAGAGAGAGAGAGAGAGAGAGAGAGAGAGAGAGAGAGAGAGAGAGAGAGAGAGAGAGAGAGAGAGAGAGAGAGAGAGAGATAGATAGATAGATAGATAGATAGATACTATATATTGATGTCCAGGCATAAAATCTTGTTTTCAAACTACTGGTCCTCTCTAGCCTCAGCAATTAGCTTTCCAAATCTGGTAATCCGCCATTTGCAACCGATTTCAGTGAAATAAAAACTAAAATAATGCTTAGATGTTAGAAAATTATTATATAGAGCGTTTATTATTAAATCTGATATTGCCGAGCTATATATTTTTTTCTCCCTTTGTAAAGGGGTGATGAAGAAACTGAAAATTTGAATGTTTTTATTCCGCAAACTAATAGTTTTCAGTAAGATTTATCACTTTTACTTTGATGACCTAAGCTAGTTTCTTATCTATAATAATATAAGCGAAAGTGTGTGTGTGTGTATGTGTGTCTGTGTGTGTGTGTGTGTGTGTGTGTGTGTGTGTGTGTGTGTGTGTGTGTGTGTGTGTGTGTGTGTGTGTGTGTGTGCTATAGGTTCCGCCCCCGTGGCGCAATCCCATCATATGGCACAGTTTTGGAACCTGGTTGACCAGGGGAAGGTTTTAAGGCCATTTTGGGGATGATCCGATCACTTTTTTTTTTTTTAGCAGCCTATTAGCGAGAATTGTGAAAAAAAAAGTGGGTTGCGAGAATTAGAGAGAACTGCAGCTCGAGAAATGCCAGTGGTCGCTGGCAGTTTTAACTCAAAGGTTGGTCTACTGTGTTTTGGCTCCGCGACTAATATTTTTCATAAATTAATTTCGCGATAAATATTGATGCACCGCATCTGAATACCAAAAAATATAGTTCTTCTGTTGTTCTACTAATTATATGGATGCCATGCATTACGATGGAACGTTCTATAATAGCAATTTAATGCAAATTACTCGCCTCGAGTAGCAAAGCTTAATAGATTTTTTACATGTATATTGTGGCATGTAAAATTTGGGCGATGTTCACACTGTTTTCTAAGACAGTACTGCTGCGTCTGGCAAACGCTTGTCAAAATACAATAAGCAATGCCTTGGAAAAACGAAGAATAAAGAATGCCGAAATCGGCTTGTTGCTGCGACAATGTAGGTTATAAGTGTGGAGGCGACGTGCCGCGGCGGGGAGTGGTGGGCGGGGAAATTGTGGCGGGAAGATTGAATCAAAACATTGCCACTTCACGCGTCGACTCATTGCACTTCTAGGCTTTCTATCTGATTGATACACAATAATAACAGGAAAATATGACTGCCTAGCTATAGATAACTTCTAAACATTCGTTATTGACTATATAATATCATAGAGTAGCATTTACCTCGCCTCCTCAACTATAACCTACTTGGTTATTTGGTTATATACAATGTTTTACAGAATCAGGCTTCTATACAATATACATATAGAAGAAAATCGTTCTTAATATTATACTTGTGTGTTTTAAGTGCAGTGGAATAAGCCCATATTTTTCTTTCAAGTTGACCAACTTTTCACCAAATTGTGAGTTAAAACTACCAGCGACCACTGGCATTTCGGAGTTGCAGTTCTCTCTAATTGAGGAAACCTTGATGGGTGAGTGAATGGGTGGGGTGATGGGTAATGGGTGTGGGGTGATGGGTGAGTGAATGGGTGGGGGGTGATGAATGGGTTGGGGGTGATGTGAATGGTTTGGCTTTAATACATACATTTCTACATCCATGATTTCAGGAAAGTTAGAAGGGGCTATCTGGAGAGTCTGTGTTTGATGGGCCTTCGGCCCACCAAACACAGGTCGTGGGCCGGCCCACCAATAGCTCTTCGCAGGAGCTAGCCAAAAAGTCCGCCCGGAGGGCGGCTATGGGTTGGGGGTGATGTGAATGGGTTGGCGTTAATACATACATTTCTACATCCATGATTTCAGGAAAGTTAGAAGGGGCTATCTGGAGAGTCTGTGTTTGGTGGGCCTTCGGCCCACCAAACACAGGTGGTGGGCCGAAGGCCCACCAATAGCCCTCCGCAGGAGCTAGCCAAAAAGTCCGCCCGGAGGGCGGCTTTGCGGCTAGTACTTTATAAATGTTATTCATATAGTGCTATTGCTATAGGAGTTATAATCTTTTTTAAAAACAGTAGATTTTTCAAAGAATAATATCTCATTAATGCGAGGTATCATATTTTCCCAAGCTATTTATTGTCTGGGTTGATTTTAGATTGCTCCTAATGCATAATTTTTTAAATTTTTGTTGTTCTTGGTGATCTTAGTTCTTATTTTTTTCCTTCTGCCTAGGGTTATACATTGTGTTTTTTGAATTTCAAATTGGCGGTCCAGGGCTGATATTTTGTTTTCCGAGATGTTTCAACATATTTGTTTTCTGGTACCTGAAATATAAGATGTCAACAGTGAGATAGCAATTTTTTCGTAATTTATTGTGATAATCTATTAATTTCATGCCCAATACAAACCGTAAGGTCGAGTTTGCATCATGGGCTTCCATAAAATATTCATAAAAAGATTTCTGCTAAATTTAATGATATACTCCGTATGTACACTCTAAAATGGCATATGCAGCTGAGGAAATTTTTTCTCACTTTATCGTTTGAACTAATTTTGTGCGCATTTTTCGACCGACAATCATCAAACAATCCTTGGGGGCATACGCCAAGGGGCGCGTCGTCTCGCCCACCCTACGAAGCCACTCTCGGGGCTCACCACTCGCGACACTCACTTGCCATACCAAGCAACTCTCTACAGGAAACATCAACTTGCCCCAGCCACTAGCCTTGTGGCGCCCCCTTGGCTTTCTTCACGCCGGATTCTTTCTTACATATACATTCCGGTGAGAAGGATTGGTTTCAGGATAACGTGCCACATGCCCATATAGCCGAAGTTGGTGCTAACGGAATATGCCGATAATAAGTCTTGATTTAGTCTCACGGTGCAATCGCTGGTTTGACAGGTAGTCATCCCAGCGATACCTCATAATTCTGCTAAGACACCAATTACAAAAGGCATCGATTCACCTTTACGAGTCGCTATTTAGTATCCATGTCTCACATCCATAAGGTAAGACAGGGATCGCAAGCAACTTGTAAATCCGGATCTTTTTCCTTCTGCAAAGGTACCGACAACGCCAAATACTCGTGCTGAGCGATTCCATACTGTGGGCTATGCCAGTCCGCCGTAAAGGCCTCGTCACATGGTGCAACTTTTATCCCGGGGACAGTCACGGGCCGTTCCGGAAAATATCAAATCCGTGCCGCGCGCCTCGCTATCTATACACATGATTCGTCTGAATTTCGTCACCCCCAACAATGTTGGCTAAAGCCCCCGTCACACATTCCATAATCGAACCACGATAGCGCCACCAATTTGATTATTGACGCTATCGTTTAATTTGACCACGATAAACGCAGACCACGATAGCCTCACAACAATGTCACGCTGCCTGTACGTATGTGTCATGATGGTCGTAAGATGGTCACGATGGAGTCATGACAGCTGTAAGACTACATCACGAATGGAAAATCAACGGTCATTTTGTCGTCACGATAGAGCTACGATAACCACGACTGTGCAAATGATGGTGCCATGAACGTATCACGATAGCGTCAAGAGCCTCACACGTGGGTGGATGTTGCCATGGTAATGGAGAAGGAAGATAAAGATGGGAGAAACCCGGGTTGGGTACGTGTTGGTGATAGAGAAGGGGGGGAAACGGGGGAGGGGGTTGTAATAAAGAAGGGGGTGTTGGTGGGGAAACGGGGGGAAGGAGGGTTGGGGATGGATAAGGCGTTGTGGTGTTGGTGGGGATATGTGTGGTTACAAGGGGGTGGGTGGCATCTTCACGTGTTTAGGGAGTAGGGGGTAGGAAGTAGGGGGAGGGTGGAGTCACTGCGTGATGGGAGTAGGGGCGTAGGGAGACGAGGGGGGGTGTCACCGCGTGGTGAGGGAGTATGGGGGTACGGAGACGAGAGGGGGTGTCACCATGAGGTGAGGGAGGAGGGGGTAGGTATCGTCACGATAGACATAAGACGATCACGGTAGTGTCACGAAGCTGCTACATAGATAACGATAGCGTCACGATAGACTTACGATAGCACTGCGTTGGGTACAAACATCGGGGAGCTTCCCGATTTTTTAGTGCACGCACTAACTTTTCGTGGCCTCGGCCGAGCGCGTCACGAGCGTCACGATCGATCACGATGGACCCATAACCAGGACCATGACGGCGCTGCGCATTGCATTGTTGGCGCGTTCGTGGTTCGATTATGGAATGTGTGACGGGGGCTTGAATATAGTGCCTCACAATGCCCCCGACGCCAAACGTCTGTCTTCATCTCTCATATTATTAAGCTCCAGTGGCGTCGTGAGGATGTTTGTCACTTACATCACCTTTATAGGGAAAATATGTGCAGTATAGTAAAAAAGAAATGGATTTTTTTTTTTTTTATGAAATATAGATAAAAGAAATACTAGTGTTTAAACATTTTTCCCACATATTTGCCTTCAACTCGCTGCAATTCCTCGAGTATTGTTCCCATACAATTTTTGATCACATATTCGAAATCAGCAAACTTTTTTGGTTCTGATGGTATACGATACTTAGCCATACAAAAGTATATACATGGTAAAGTTAGAGTGGTGAGCAATTAAGGAGTGTGGCGCGCTGCTTATATTGCTATTGCGCTATTGATGACGCTATTTATTTAGTTAACGCTTATTTTCGCATGGTGTTTACTTATTTATCAGAAAACTATATATATCAATGGAAACTAATATAATTCCGCTTCTTCTTCTTTTGATATAGTACATGTCATAAGTTGTCTCCCAACATTTTAAATGGTGCGAGTTCAATGTTTTTTTAAAGCTGCATTTACTGTGCATGCGTATTTATTCATAGTCTTATAATGGTATTTATTTAGTTTTTTTTAACTGTGTTTTATGTGATAATCTTACAGAAAAAACATTTCCGAAGATAACAGTATATCATTTATGTTGATAAACGTATGTAGTAGGGGGCAAATTACTCTGGAAAGTAAACTTTTCCCCCGAGTATCCCGGGGGCCTCGACAGTACGCGCGCCTGAAATATGCCTCCGTGTGACCGCATCATGCGCTTTCAGGCACATCTGGCCACCCCTCGCCTCACCGCCCCGGGTGAAAAGTTGCATCGTGTGACGGGGTCTCTAAGACTTCATGACGTGACCCACCGTCATTCTGGACTTCGCTATCCAGGTATGTAAAACTTTCCAAGATTTCAATGCCCTCGCCGTACACATGAACATACTGTATTGTTTCTTCTAATAAGCATCCAAACACCTGGACTCTGGTACTGGGCCAAAAGATTTCAAATCCCAAAGGCTTTGCTTCCTCGTGCAGCTCCTCGAGAGCCTGCACCAAAACCTCCAGCGACTCAGTAAAGATTACTGTATCATCAATAAATACAAAAGCAGTTGAAAAAAGTGTTGAAAAGTGATGGGACAAGAACAAGGCCTTGCCTCACTCTTGTATTCACAGATAAAAAGCTGGGTACATCTCCCCCACACTTCACACTACTCTCAGTCCCAGAGTACAAGCCAGTCAACAGACTAACAGTCCTTTGCAGGAATCCCGCAGAGCCGCAGAAAATATCATAATGACTCACGATGCACTTAATCAAATGCCTTTTGGAGATCAACATAGGCTGCAAGCGTCCACTGTCGCAACTCACGTCGGTGTTCCACCAGGACACGAAGCGCTAGGTAACGGTCCGTTGTTGACTTACCAAGCGTGAACCCAAACAACTCAGGTATCTGATGGTTCAGCAGAAGACTGCAGATTCGTGTCAGCAATAGATGGGCAAGCACCCTGCCTGGCACGCTGAGCAGTGTAACTCCGCGGTAATTGTTGCAGTCCTGACGGTCCTAGTCCATGGGCCAGAAACCGAAAAGAACCCCCCCCCCCCTCTGTATACATGTCATCATTTTTTTCTGTTATTGTGATGTTTAAGCTTCAAGAAAAGCATTATTATTCAACCGATTTCTGGTTGCTAGTACGGTAAATATATATATTAAAAATGGCGGCTGACGGATGGGGGGGAAAAAAATTGAATACAACGCAGCTTTTCAACTACCGTAGATAACAGTGAAGTCGCCACCTGCAGTGATGTCGCCAGGCGCCAAATATTACGAATTATAGCATCACTACTGATTTTTATGTGCCACTGAAGATGTTACACAGTAGTTTATATCATGACTGTATAATCTACCCTGTTTCAGCGTTGTTTTATGCTTTGTATCTGCAAGTATAACTGTTGCGCATTTTGCTTCTCACGTTTTTCTTCGCGCGATGACAGACAGTAAACAGTAGCCTTTCGGGCGACAGGACGCAGACTTGCCAGATCTTTCAAACTTAAATATAATTTATTTTCACGTTGGCAGAGGAATTTTTATATATCCAAGCATCTTCCGCAGCTAATATATATAGAGACTTGTTTTACTTTACCTCTAATTTCCCTGAATTCCCCAGAGTGGCGACTCAACTGTTGGGTTAAAATACTAGCTGGCGACTTTACTGTAGTAGGTATAGTGAGGTAGCCACTCGGTTTTATTTTTGTAATTTGTTCATTTATAGCCCTAATATGACACAGATGAAGACACAAAATGACACAGACTTTCCAGATAGACCCTTCTAACTTTCCTGAAATCATGGATGTACAAATGTAAGTATTAACGCCACCACACGTCTGTAAATAACAAAGAAACGTAGAACTGGCGACTTCACTGTTATCTACGGTAGCAAGGCTAAAAACAGTAGTTACTTATATATTCCAACTGTTTTCGGGGTAAAATATTAATTAGAATAGTTGTTTTGGGGCTTGAAGGTCTTTTAATGTGTCAAAAACCAAGAACCGATGCAGAAATGGGTTAAATCAATGAACAAAGCTAAAACTTTTGGTAGCACTACAATGCGGGACCCAACTCGAAATGGCCATAGAGTCAGATACGACCCAAAACCGGGGAGAGAGAGAGAGAGAGAGAGAGAAGAGAGGGGAAAAAAGAGAGAGAGAGAGAGAGAGAGAGAGAGAGAGAGAGAGAGAGAGAGAGAGATAGAGAGAGAGAGAGAGAGAGAGAGAGAGAGAGAGAGAGATGAGAGAGAAAGAGAAAAAATATATATATATATATATATATATATATATATATATATATATATATATATATATATATATTATATAAAATATATATATATATATATATATATGAAAGAAAGGAGAAAAAAAATCCTCACACTCACACACACACACACACATACACACACACACACACACACACACACACACACACACACACACACACACACACACACATGTTATTGGGGCTATACTGATGTTGATGATAATAGTTGTGATGACGTTTGTTGAGGTAATTTGAATAATAGTGGTGACGGTAGCAATAGTGGTGGTAATGGTAGTAGTGATAATTGTAGTGTTGGTGGTGGATATGATGGTACTTATGGTATATAGTGTAGTTATAGTGTATAAAGTATATAGTATATAGCGAGTATATAGTGTATAGTGTCTATATGTCTATAGTGTATTATAGTCTATACAATGTGGTTGTGACGGCAGACGGGTCAGGGGGCTCCTTTTTTCACACATTAGTGATAATGCGATAGCGATTGTGAGAGAGAAGGGAGAGAGCGACCTGTATTTATTTTATATTCTCATCCTTCCCTTCCCTTTCCTTCCTTTTTTTTTTCTCTCTCTCTCTCTCTCTCTCTCTCTCTCTCTCTCTCTCTCTCTCTCTCTTTCTGTGTCCTGGAGACAATCACAAGAGGTCATATGACGGGAAGGTCAGAACAGCTCCCTGGAGACGAGGACAGAGTAGTCCTTGAGCCAACCGGCCATATTTTGAAGTGAATGCTCCGGCGGGGGGAGTAATTCTCATTATGATTTTCCATTAGGGCAATATCTCAGGTATCAGAAAATGCATGATGGACATCTGAGAACGGTAGCTTAGTGCCCGGATGGACGCCATCTTTGAAACCACCCAGCGCGAAAATGCCCATTTGGTGGGGTACATTGTTGCACGTGTATCTGGACTTCTATACTAGCTATCGATGTGCGGTTGACGACTAAATATACGTCCAATGTGTACCGTCTAAATAAAAAATAATATGAAGCATTTTGTTATAGATTAATTATTATAAAAATCAATTATCGAAAATAAATCATATATTTTTCAATATTTTATTATTAGACTTGTACTTTTTTTAGTGAAACAACACTGGTATGATTTTCCAAATTATGCATTTTGCTACACGTTTATCTGTCTATAAAATAACTCAACAAGTACAACATATCATCCACCACGAGTTTACAACAAATATATGTAAAGAGGCATAAAAATGACTTAGGCCGCCGCTGGCATTGTCTATTCTGACGATAACGCAAGTTAGGAATGTCGTACGGAGAGGATTTTAACACATACGATATCTAAAAAGGGCAGGCGGAAATTGTTACATAGGAAATCTGCACTTTGGTGGCCATCTTGGATTTCAAAATGGCCGCCAATTATATTAATTATTCATTACTAGAGTTTGGAAAGACGTATGGAGCTGATTTAACACCATACGATGTATTTTCCCTAATAAGCAAGCGGAGGTATCATTGAACATGTCATGTTTTAGACAAATAACACCGGTATGATCTTCCAAATTATACATTTTGCTAAACCGTTTATCTGTCTATAAAGATTTTCAGGCAATTTGGCCTGCATTATAATAGAGAACAACATATGCTATACAATATACAGTGCACACAAAGTTAATCATCAGAGTCGCCATCAGAGTCATTGGCATCCTGAGCCACGATAGCATCATCCTGCACCATGTTGGAGCATCCCTGCAGCTTACACACAACAGTGCTCTTCAACCCATTCAGTATGCAGGAGCAATCTGACGGTCGACACGTCCTTCTGCATGTGCATGAGATGAGATTCAAGACGACATCTGGAGCTGGTAGACCCGCCATCCATCGGATTTTGAGCGAACCGCCATCATCGAGTTCCCAGCCATGTCCTGCTGATGGTGCTGGGACGTCTGGCAGGTTTTCAAGGCTGCGTCGCCAGATAGCCGCCTGATAGTTGGCCCTAAGCGCATGCTGCATCAAGGAGTCTTCACAAGGCGGCAATTGTCCAGATTCGATCTGGCCCTTCTTTGCACAGAACATGTGATAACGGAGTGAATTAGCACCGACGATCTTCGTGTTCCTGGCGTACAGCTGACACGTGAAGGCCTGAATGCTATTGAAGACGTCTGTTGGTACATTCCACGAAGATCCCAGATCTGTGAATGCTTGAAGATACAGATCATTCGCTTGCACAAGCTTCAAAGCCTTTATCTTTCCTTGGCTAGCCAGAGCACTAACAGTGTCACACCCGCTCCATGCATGAAGCCCTGGCAATGCACTGCAAACTCCAGACCCCAATACCGCAGCCAACTTTGTTCAACTCAGCAGAACCATCGATAGTCAGCTCTTCATCAGACGAGGAACAAAGGTTCGAGTCAGAATGATTGACGTTGGAAAGTTGGCTGCGGTATTGGGGTCTGGAGTTTGCAGTGCATTGCCAGGGCATCACACACACACACACACACACACACACACACACACACACACCACACACACACTCATCCACACACAATGTACACATACACAATATAATCATTGAAATTTACTTGAATGATCTAAATATTAACAAAGTATACAAGTTGACCCTTACAATATGATATCATATGTGCAGCAAAAAAGAGCTCATATATTATATGTATTCTTTCATTGTGCTTGTGAATGCAAAAGATACTTTTTTATTTTATACTTGAAGCTGTTAACGGTACAAACATAAATATTGTTTCTTACTAGACTAGGTAAGGAATTCCACACCTTAGGACCGAGACACAGGATAGAATTACTGTATAGTGTTGTTCTAAATGGAGGACATACTAAATGAATTTGATTTCTTCTGGTATTATGAGCATGATCTTGTAGCTGGAAAATGTTATCATTCTTTTTTATAGAATTAAATATAGTAATCAACATGAAGTATTTATGGATAAAAGGGACTTTTAATAAATTTAAAGATGAATATATCTCCTCAGTTTTCATCAAATTTTTTTTTTGAAGGTTTAGAACGCGTAGAATTGCCTTCTGAGCCTTGAACACGCTGTCTAAGAATGATGGCCAAGTGCAACCCCATATTGATATGCAATACATCATTTTTGAATAACAAAGTGTATAATATATGGTTAACATTGATTGCTTCAGTTGTTAGTTTGTAACGAATGCGATACAAGACGCCACAAATCTTGGATATACTAATACAAACATGAGAAATGTGTTGCTTCCAGTTGAAATACTCATCTATTATGACACCTAAAAATTTTGTCGACTGTACACGGTTAACAATTTCCCTACCTATACCTACAGGGTTCAAGTCATGCACCTGTTCTGGAATAACATAAGATGAGTTTTATTGATATTGAGTCTTAACTTGTTGGCTTCAATCCAGTTGTTTACATTAGTTAATTCATGAGTTAGTTTATTGTGAAGGGATAAAAGACTTTTGTCTGTGACTATGAAGCTTATGTCATCTGCGAATAAGGTAAAAGTAGCACTATTACTTGCATTAGTTATGTCATTTACATATATCAGAAACAAGATGGGGCCTAAAATCGAACCTTGTGGAACACCTTGCTTGATGGACTTGCACTCAGAATACTCGCCATTACAGAGAACAAATTGCTTGCGATCAGATAAGTAGCTCACTAATAGGTTATAAGCAGGTCCCCTCACACCAATATTCATTAGTTTAGCATGTAATATGTGATGGTCTAATGAGTCAAATGCCTTTGATATATTTAAGAAAACACTTGCGACATAACATTTCTTATCTAGATTAGTATACACAGTGGAGACAAAATGTAGATGAGCAGATTCTGTGGACCTATTTTTCCTAAAACCATATTGACAGTCAGATAATTCACTGGGGAACAAATTTTTGTTGAGTTAGGTCTGACACTTGTTATTAAGTAATTTTTGGGTGCTGAATCCAAAACTGATCTCAGTTTTTCTCTATCACGTCAAGCTTTTGAACTGTAGGATTTTCGTTTTCTTAAAAAATATGAAAAATACTGTACATAACAGTAACAGTGCTTATTTTATAAAAAGTTGCAAATGTTAACATACAATGAAAAATGAAAGAAATAGGCATGAATAGAATGTTTATTTAACATTATCAGGTTTTTAGAAAGGATAAGGCTATAATTGTGTGCAGGTTAAGGTAAAAATTTACGTTTGTAGCTTTGCTGGAGTGTTCAACTTGAGGACTATCGCGTTTGATGCTCCAACAATAGTCAGCCATCATATGCACATCCCATCTACCCTGGTAACGTTCTTCCATAACCTTCAAATCTTGGTGAAATCGTTCACCTTGCTCGTCGCTAGCAGCACCAAGATTTTCCGGAAAGTTGGCAAGATGGCTATGCAAAAAATGTACTTTAATACTCATGTTGCAACCAAGCGCTTTGTAGCTCTCCAATAGTTTCTGAACAATTTCTGTGTAATTACTTGCACGTGTATTTCCAAGAAAGTTCTTGACGACGTCTTTGAATGATAGCCAAGCATTCTTTTCAAGGTCTGACGTAGTACCGTTGAAATGTTCATCTTTGATGAGCTGTCGAATTTGTGGACCATCAAACACACCGGCCTTGATTTTTTCAATTGACAGTCCAGGAAATGCCAAGATGATGTACTTCAAACAGTCGCCATCAGTTGACAATGCTTTTACAAATTGTTTCATGAGACCTAGTTTTATGTGCAGAGGTGGGAATATTATTTTCTTCCTGTCAACAAGTGGCTCATGTACAATGTTAGGATCTCCAGGTTTAAGATCAGATCTCGGAGGCCAATTCGTCTGAACCCAATGCTTCTCTCGAGCTCTGCTAAACCCACATACAGAGAAAGCAGGGATACTTTGTGTATCCACGTTGTTGACCAAGAAGGAAGGACACCATTTTAAGGTCAACACAGATGGTCCAATTGTGTTTGTCATATTTCAATAACTCAATGACTCTCTTTACATCTCCATATTCTTCACGAAGACAGACCGAATGCCCAATAAAGGGGCTGCGCCAAACAAATTGCCATTGTGTAGAAGGACACACTTCAAGCTCCGCTTTGAGCTATCAATAAACAATCGCCATTCATTTGGATTGTAGATTGAAAGCCCTAAGTCCTTCAGTAAACCAGGAATGTTATGGCAAAACACAAACCGCTGGCACTTCGAAAGTACTGCAGAAATGTACTTTCTCTGGTTCGACAGTATGATACCTTCACTCCTTGTTCAAGTATGTTTTTCTCGTTCAGTCTTGATGCTAGTATTTCTGAAGCTTTTTTGGATAGGCCCAAA
>JACEEZ010005203.1:140993-150993 GCA_016584305.1 Chionoecetes opilio | reverse complement strand
ACGGTTTGAGGCCTAATTAACCTGTGTCCCATATGGCGCGTGGACGAAGTGAACTGGTGATTACTTGACCTCAGTAGCAATCGCTTCAGTACCAAATGACCTGCACCCAAATGTTCATCTTCACTAAAATGCTCATCTTCATGGCTGAGAACTGGTGATTCAAGCTCTTCAGCTTCGATATCATCATCTACAAAGCTGGGTAAATACAAGAATTGACACCAGGTCCAATGGCATCATTTATGGATGCGTCCACAGGAAATCCAGTGCCTCTGCTCCCTGAGCCCAGCTATGTAGAACCAGGTCTGATAAGTGATGGTGTGTGGCTCCACCGATCTCCTCCAGAGTGCAGCTTTTTAATTTTTTATTATTATATATTTTTGTTTACCTCACAAAGGACTGGCCAATGGGGAAAAAGAATAACAAAAAGCCCACTTAGTTGTCAGTCCCTATAAAGAAGACAGTAAGAAAGAATTGAAAATGGGATTGTTCAATTTAGTTCGGGAGGTGTCATGTCACTCTCTCTTGAAAATAAAATTACGTCGTAGGAAGGTAAAAACATAGCAACAGGAAGAGTTTCAGAGTTTACCAGTGAAAGGGATGAAAGATTTAAAATACTGTTAACTGTATCTGACCTGATACTGAAGATAAGTTAACTCTTAAATTAGGAAGATAGACAGAATGGAAAAGAGAATGAGTTGAATGAAAGTCTTGAGCAGCGAGGGCACGGGAGGAGGGAAGGCATGCAGTTAGCAAGTTCAGAAGAGTAGTCAGTGAACATGAAAATAATGGTATAAGATAGCGAGAGAAGCAATATTGATTAATATTAATTAATGGCGGTAATTCAAAGATTGAAGATAGTTCGTCAGAAGAGGAGAGTTGATGAGATGAAAAGCTTTTGGACTTAACCCTGTTTAGGGGAGCTGTATGTGTGAATTTCCCCCAAACATGAGAGACATATTCCATACATGGCGGGATAAGTCCCTGTACAGAGAAAGCAACTGGGAGGGAGAAAAAAGGGATGCATATATCATAGGCATATGCCACAGGACACCTAACTTCTTAGAAGCTGTTTTACCAAAAGATGAGATGTGAAACTTCCAGTTCAGATTTTTAGAAAAGGATAGTAAAAAAATGTTCACTGTAGAAGAGGGAATCTGGTTAGTGTCACTGAGGAAGAGGGGATAGTTGTCTGAAAGGTTTTGTCGAGTATATTGGTGAATAAATTCGTTTTTTAAGGAATTGAGCATAACGAGGTTTGCTTGCCCTAATTATAAATTATAGAAAGATTAGAAGTTATGCGCTCTGTGGTATCTCTCCGTGAATCACTTAGTTCCTGTAGAGTTGAACATTAAAAAACGACATGAAAAATGCATGGTAGGATTATCAGCGTAGGAATGGAGAGGGCATTGAGTTAGACTTAGAAGATCATTAATTACTAGAAAGAGAGTAGATGATAGGGCAGAACCCTTAGGAACACAACTATTGATAGGCCTAGGAGAAGAGTAATGCCCGTCTACCGTAGCTGCAATAAAACGATTTGAAAGAAAACAAGATGAAGGTGCAAATAGTAAGATAGAAACTGATTGAGGGTAGTTTAGAAATTAAAGATTTGTGCCAGATTTTATTACAAGCTTTTGATATGTCAAGGACAACAGCAAACGTTCACCGAAACCCCTAAAGAAGGTTGAACAAAATTCAGCTAGGAAAGCTAGAATATCGCCAGTAGGAAACTTTCGCCCTCTACGGAAACTGTACTGACGATCAGATGGAAGTTGTGAGCAGATAGATGTTTAAGAATCTTCTTATTAAGTATATATTCAAAATATTTAGAAAGACAGGAAGTTAAAGTTATAGAACGGTAGTTTGAAGGATTAGAACGATCAGCCTTCTTAGGAAGAGGTTGAATGTGAGCATACTTCCAGTAAGAAGGAAAGGTGGAAGTAGATAAACAAAGACGGAAAAGTTTGACTAGGCAGGGGGCAAGCACAGAAGCACAGTTTTTGAGAACAATAGGAGGGACTCCGTCAGGACCGTAAGTAAGCCTTCCGAGGATCTAGGCCAGAGAGAGCAAAGAAAGGATCATTACGAAGGATCTTAATATCAGGCAATTCAGGCATAATATAGTCAGAGGGTGAAGGAGAAGGAAGAACAAGGCCTTCATCAATCAGAGTGCAATTTTCAGCAAAGATTTGAGCAAAGAATTTAGCTTTAGAAATAGAGACAGCTGTGGAGCCATCTGGGTGAAGCATAGGAGGGAAAGATGAAGAAGAAAATAGACTTTAGGATTAGGTAAAAAGTGTGGAATGTATGCCTCCATGTCAGAGACAATAGCTATATTTATGTGTTCTGGACAAAGAGATGAGTCTTTGGCATGGAAGCAATAATCATTCTATGGAAATTCAGAGTAGTACTAAGCAGGGCTTTAAAACGGTTTAAGGAACGAAAACGAAAACCGAAACGAACGAAATTATGCTCGGAACAAAAACGGAAACGAAAACGTTATCATATTTACTGTTCCGGAGTAAAAGCTCTATTTTAAAATCCCTGTAGCCTGTTAATAACGATATTTTTTCATTCCATGCCATATTTGGTCAATAATCCATTTGCACTTCCAGTAGCCAAATAATTTAAGTAAATACATTTGTATTACATGCATCAATTAAGTCTACTGCAATTTTGTTCACTTGGCAATTGACGATGTGGTTTTGTTTCAAATAGTATCATATGTACCACTTTTCATGTAATTTGTGACGCGTAACAATTTTTACTTTTTATAATTATGTAATTTTGTCTTCATGATATGCATCACGTTCCCTTATTTTATTACACTTTCCATTCGTGCAATCATTGAGCTATGATACTGCAGTTTGGTTTAAGAACATGCTTAGATTAATATACAGTATTAAAAAATGGATAATATATCGTGAGTATGTGCTTAAACTTTTAATTATGTTCATAGCCTAATGCTTGGTGCGCCGAATTTCGGTGTGTGTCGTAAGTTCGAATCCTTGGAGTACCACATGTAGTCATTGATTTCATTGATTAAGTTTATTTAATTAGTGGGTTGGTGATAGTACGAATTAATATATTTTTTGCCATTTATAATCTTAATAAATAATTCAGTGATTCATTCAGTGCTTTACTTTACGGCAACTGAGATTGCATACTCCTACACTACACTTCTTGTATTGTATGTGTAAATGTGCTGCCTTATTTAAGTCGTATAATAATATAGTTCTTACGACATCTAGAGGTTCGATTTTATTGGATACTGTGCACCATGAAATGTATGGGCTTATTACTATCTATAAGAATGTAGTCATGTATAGGCATTATTATTTATTAGGGCTAATAGCATATTCAATACATTGTTTGAGGATAACTTTCTAACCGGTTTTCATTTCTTTCTAACCGGTTCAGGAACGTTATGTTTGGAGGAGGAACGAAAAATGAAACGTTAATAATACTGTTTCTGATCGGAACGAACCGTTTGAAAAACAATTTCGTTTTCAAGCCCTGGTACTAAGGTCATCCCACTTATCTGCGTTAAAATGTCAGAATCACCTTCACTTAGGTGGGTCCCAAGACAGTATCGGGGTCATAGGAGAGGTAAAAGAAATAAGAGTGTGATCGGAGGAAATTAACGGAGAGAGTATAGTTAGGGAGCCCACTGGGAGTTCATTTACACTTTTGGGAACGAAAAGTTTGATCATTTTGATTGGTTGCTATTATTACGGGAATGAAAAAAACCCATGTCTTAAGTTCAACATTCCTGGGATTTAGAGGGTGCAGGCCCCCAAGGCCACCCCAAAAATAGGCCTTTATATACACTTTGGTGAAGAAGACTGAAATTAATATGGATCAATACCATTATACTACTGAAGTGAAATATGCAACTTAAGAAAACAAATATTCTGAGGTTTCCATTTAAGAAGGGTTCTTTTGGAGGGCTCAATAGGTATACAATTACACTTTCGAGAACAAAGTTGAAACTCATACTGGTGAATAAACATTACATAACTTATCCAAATTACATAACTTAAGAAAATATATTCCCTGGCATTTTTGTTTAAGAAAGACCAGTTATGTTATCAGTACGTCATATTTACACTTTGGAGTTCAATGTTCAATTCTTCAATGTTCATCAGCTGTTTTTAGTACTATACTCCGTCCATTGTTATTTTTAAATTTATTCCCTCTAAAACTTAAATTCTCAACTAAAAGAAAATCTAGTGAATGAGTGAAGCTGTAAGACATTAAAAATTACATTGAGAATGATGTGCACTTATGTTTAAAACATCATATGTCTTTAAATGCCGTACAATCTATTGTAAAATTATTGAAATCTTAAACATTACAATGGACAGAGTATAACTAGGAATATGCGACCTAAGAAGTAGCAATATTTTCTGGTATTTTCATTTAAGAAGTGCGCCTTTGTGAAGGGTATCCATATTATTACACTTTTGAAAAAAAAGTTGCAACTCATAATGATGCCCGACTTTTAATAATCCGTATAATAAAATACATAACCTTAAAAAACATATTCCTAGAAATTCTGCATTAGAGGGGCACAAATGTCCTGAAGAACAATCTCCAAGAAACCATTTATAGAGAAAGCATATATGAGATTCACGAAAAAAAATCATAACTGAATCGTTGCTCGTTTTTCCTTCATGACAGTCCACATTGGACTGTCAACAAGGACCTCAGAAAATTGCTCAAGTCGATCGACCAAGACTTTGCCAACTCATTTATTGTGAGATCAGAGTTTCTTGTTAATATTCAGACATGGAAAGCGGCTACTGCTGAAATCTCTGAATCATTGCTTAACATTAACAATGACAGCAAAGGCAAAAAAATGCATGATGATTTAATCTCAGGTGTGTGGAAGATGCTGAAAGATTCGAAAAGTCCATCTCCAAAAATTCAGTGAGGATATTTAAAAAAATTAATGACCAAGGTGCACGAAATAAGCGAGCAACAATCCAGTTGTGAAGGAACTCAGGTGCAATAGGGACCTCTTTGGACGGATTACCATCATCGCTGCACAAAGGAAAGTCGACCTGGAATACCTCCTGCAGTACCCTCTCACTCCTGTACTATGCACTAAGTGTTGGACAGATGGCACTATGGTGTCCATTGCGCATGGGAAGAAGGCTGACCTTTTCAGAGCCCTTGAGGACAGAGTAACAGTTCATGGTTCACCAACGAATATAAAATTAGGCATAGTTGACGGTAACTTCCTCCTTCACTGTCTTCCTCCAAATCTACCCCCAACATATGGTGGATTTTCACAAGCTTTCCTTGTGTTAGTCCTGCGTCAACCTTCAAACCGGGCAGACATTGTGTTTGATACATATGAAGAACCTCCCATTAAGGATAATGAACGTGAGCACCGTGGGGTAGAGGACATTATTTATTTCATCACTGCAGCAGAACAAATTCGCCCCGCAACCTTGAAAAAGCTCTAAAATGCCGATCCTTCAAACAACAACTACCCTGCTTTCTTGTGAAAGATTGAGCAGACAAGCGGCATTTTGCAGAGTTGAATGGTAAGGAGCTCTATGTTGGTGTAGACACAAGCTGTGTGCGGTTCAGGGGAATCAGTGGGTTTGTTGAAGTTACACCAGTTACTCGCTTGGATTGTAACCACCCAGAGGCAGACACAAGAATTTGTCTCCATGCAATTGATGCAGATATCTCTCTCCAGCAGTCAGGTGACATAGTTGTGAGGGCCTCAGATACTGATGTTGCTGTTATTCTCTTACACTATCGCCATTGTATAAAAACCATTGTGTGGATGGACGTTGGCACCAAAGGGCAAATTAACAGGCGCTACATCAATATTTCGGCCATAGCCAGCAAGAATGGGTCCAAAGTCTGTGAAGCCCTGTTAGGTTTTCATGCTTACATAGGATGCGATTACACCTCATCCTTCATCAGGAAAGGAAAAAAGCGCCGTCTGAAAATTGCTTAAGACAATCAAGTCTACCTTGGTGCTCTCTCTGCATTGGCAATGGGTGAAGTAGATCAACCAACATGCAAGCTTCTTGAGGAGTATACTGCCAAGATATATGGTGCAAAGAAGGTAATGCCCTTGAACAAGCATAGGTTCCTATGTTTTGAGAAATCATTCGGACCAAATAAATGAAAGGAGCCGTTTGCAAGTCTGAAGGGTATGCAAGCAGTATTCCACCCTGTGAAAATGTCATCAAGCAGAAGATACATCGCATTAACTTCGTGGCAATGACATGGCATGTATCATGTGACAAGGTGATCCCCAAAGAGCCGTTAAAAGGATGGGAACTCGTGGACAATGCCTACTAAATTGTGTGGTTCACCGGTTTCCAGATGCCAGACTGTTCTCCCTGACTCTGTTTATCCAACCGACGACGACGACGACAGTGATGCTGAGACTTCAGAGCCCTGCTTCGACTCAGACTTCGATGACAGTGAAAATTATGGAGATGTATGTAGCGAGACTGATGATGAATGTGATTAAAATGACTTCTCAAACAAAATATCGATCCTGCTGGTGTAACAGTTAAAGGTGTCGCCAAGTGTCCGGTTTCTTTTTTCTTATTGGCGAGTCCTTGGTTAAAGGTTACAGTCACTAACTCTGACCCTACTATAAATGCTAACAATACAAGCTATTTTCTTCTGGGCAAATTTCTTTAGGAAATTATAACTATTACACTTTGGTATTACAGAATAATTTCCCACAATGTGGATTGTCATGAAGGAAAAACGAACAAAAATTCAGTTATGATTTTTTATCATGAATCTCATATCTGCTTTCTCTATAAATAGTTTCTTGGAGATTGTCTTTCAGGACATTTGTGCCCCTCTATAGCAGAAATGTCAAGGAATATGTTTTTTTAAGGTTATGTATTTTATTATACAGATTATTAAAAGTCGGGCATCAGTATGAGTTGCAACTTTTTTTTCAAAAGTGTAATAATATGGATACCCTTCACAAAGGCGCACTTCTTAAATGAAAATACCAGAAAATATTGTTTATTCTTAAGTTGCATATTTCTAGTTATACTCTGTCCATTGTAATGTCTAAAATTTCAATACTTTTACGAGATTATATGGCATTTAAAGACATAAGATGCTTTAAACATAAGTGCACATCATTCTCAATGTAATTTTTAATGTCTTACAGCTTCACTCATTCACTAGATTTTCTTTTAGTTGAGAATTTAAGTTTTAGAGGGAATAAATTTTAAAATTACAATGGACGGAGTATAGTACTAAAAACAGCTGATGAACATTGAAGAATTGAACATTGAACTCCAAAGTGTAAATATGACGTACTGATAACACAACTCGTCTTTCTTAAACAAAAATGCCAGGTAATATATTTTCTTAAGTTATGTAATTTGGATAAGTTATGTAATGTTTATTCACCAGTATGAGTTTCAACTTTGTTCTCGGAAGTGTAATTGTATACCTATTGAACCCTCCAAAAGAACCCTTCTTAAATGGAAACCCCAGATTTTTTGTTTTCTTAAGATGCATATTTCACTTCAGTAGTATAATGGTATTGATCCATATTAATTTCAGTCTTCTTCACCAAAGTGTAAATAAAGGCCTATTTTTGGGGGGGCCTTGGGGGCCTGCCCCCTCTAAACCCCTGGAATCTTGAACTTAAGAAATGTTTTTTTTTAAATCCCGTAATAATAGCAACAAATTAAAATTATCAAACCTTTCTTTCCCGAAAGTGTAAATGAACTCCAGTGGGCTCCCCTACTAATAGCTCCACAGAGTAAGCAGAAGGGTTAGATGCTGGGAAAAGGTCAAGGATTTTTGGCGTGTCTCTAAGGTGGTCAAAAATACGGGTAGAATGCTGCGCCCGCTGCTCTAGGTCCTGGAAGATAGCGAAACTGTAGGGTTGTTCACCAGGTTGGTCAGTGAAAGATGATATGCAGCATAATGCTGATGGTGAACACTAAAATCCCCACGAATGGAATTATTTGCAAAAGGAAAATGAGATGAGATGTGCTCCACTTTGGAAGTCTAGTAGTCGAAGAATTGTCATTGTACATAGTCTGAGGAGTTAAGTGAGAGATATACAGCAGATAGATTTAGTAAGCGAGTGATATTGAAGTCGAAGCCAGAGTGATATTGAAGTCGATGCCAGATGGTAGAAAATTATGTAGATTCAAGACTGTGGGCATGCGAGCAAGTGATGTCATTGCGTAAATATACGCAATAGCCAGTTTTGGATTGAACATGAGAATAGAGAGAGTAAGAGGAAACATAAAAGTAACAGCTGTCAGTGCTCAAAGACACTTGGGTTTTGGTGAGGAAAAGGATATGAGGCCTAGAGGAGGAGATGAAATAATCAACAGATTGGAAGTCACATGTAAGACCGCAATCAAAGCTTGGTAGTTGCAGTGGCTATTGGTGTTTACCAATGAGTTAAATGATCTTGAAGCCCCAAAATAACACATTAAATTAATTTGTCAACACAAAAAAGTTGGAATACATAAGTCACTTTTTGTTTTGCCTTGCTAGTTGAAAAATGGCGTTGTATTTACTTTTCCCCTCATCCGCCAGCCATAATCTTTAATATATATTTACGGGCACTAGGAACCAGTAATCTCTTGACTAACAATGCTTTTCTTGAAGCTTAGACATCAAAGTAACTGACAAAAATGTTGGCAGGAATAAAGGAGGGGGTGGGATGAGGGGTTCTCGTAGCCCGTGGTCTATCCCCTTTCCCTTTCCAGATAGGGACGACCAGCCCACTTTTACAGTAAAAAAGAATGGTCCCTGAGTGCCACACGGCAGTCAAGACAGCATACACCCAGCAGATCATGGCTTTACCCTCAGCTTTGACCAGCTCCACACTGATATTACAAACACCAGTTGCCTTTCCACCCCTCAACTTTGCTACAGCCTCTCTGACTTCCTCAAGAGAGGGTGCGGTTGTGTCAATGGGAGGATCGGCATCTACTGCCCGTAACCTAGTTGTGTGAAACTGCCTAATTGGAGGGTCCACCGTGAACAACTGTCCAAAGTACTCAGCCCAATGAGCCATCTGCCCATCCATGTCCGATTCGAGGTGTCCATCTGCTGCTCGGATAGAATTTGCCCGAGAGGGAGACTTATAGCGGAGATTCTTAAGGGCTCAGTAGGCGGGTCGGAGGTCATTAGCGTTTCAATGGCCCTTGATACCCTCAGTGAGACTCCTGACATGCCTCTCCTTGTCTATCCTCAGGAGAGCTCTAGTCTTGCTTGGCAAAGCCCTGTACTGGTCCTGGTTCCCAGCAAGCCTGGCAGCTCGACTCTCCTCGATTTTCTCCAGCGTTTCCGTCGAGACAAAACCACGACTTGACCTTGGGCGTTACACTCCTTGTGCAGCGATACACTCCTTGACAGCCTGCAGAGTTTCTCGTTTGCAGGGTATCCCACATTTCTACAGGGTCCCTGAGGGCACCGAGAACATTGAACCGATTTGAGATTGACACTGCATACTCATCGGCAAAATATGTCAATTCCTTCAGTTTCTCAAAATGAAACACATTATGGTTACCTCATAAGATTCATCTTGACTTGACATGAAGCTTAAGTGTAGCAACAACAAATATGTGATCAGATGCAAAGAACTCAGCACCCCGGTAAGCCCTGCAGTTCTGGAGAATCCTCCAACGAGTAATAAGGAGCTAGTCGATCTCCTTAGCTACCTCTTATACATTGCTATACAATGTGCAGCGGTGCAGATCTGGTTTCTGATAGCAAGAACCTGCAATCTCAACCTTCTGGACCTAGCAAAATTCAGATGGAGAGAACTGTTAATGTTCCTGGTACTGGAGTCATGGGGACCAACACATAACTAATAGCCATCTCTCACAGTTCCCGTAGTAGCATTGAAGTCGCACAAGACAATGAGTGTGTCCCGAGGAGGACACTAATCTCATGCAGAGCTGAGTTTGACGAGAACTTCTCCTTCTCCTCAGTTTCACACACCTCGGTAGTAGCGTACACT
>JACEEZ010005203.1:80993-133493 GCA_016584305.1 Chionoecetes opilio | reverse complement strand
GTTTTCACAATTCTCGCTAATAGGCTGCAATATTTTTTTTTTAAGTGATTGGATCATCTCATAAGTGGGCTTAAAAGTTGCCCCTGGTCCAGCTGGTTCCAAAACTGTGCCATATGATGGGATTGTGCCACGGGGGGCGGCACCTATCGCGGACACACACACACACACAGACAGACACACTTTCGCTTATATTATTATAGATATATATTCAGTTCTCCTTCTTGAATTGCTTTAAAAGCCAGGAGATGGGAGATAATAGTTAACTTAATTAAAGTTTTACTTATGAATTTATTGACTCTTAAACAAAAGTTAGAATGTGAGTGAATTATTTGCTAGTATGTATAGTGTAGCAGATGTACTCCTAGTCTCTGAGGAAGCAGGAAATGACAGTACATGGAAGTTAACCTTTTGTTTGAGGAATTAACTCTTGAATTGAGGGATAAATGTAATCACCTCCGAGTACCTCCGTTTGTAACATAATATAACCTTACTGCACCTCAGATTATCTCCTCTACTAACTCGAAGTCTAATTTTAACACATCCGTTGCAGGTAGTTTTTCTTTTGCCCCTGCCGAAGACTTCCTCAGGCCAATAGTGCTATTTCGCCAAGTTTATCTGCCAGGAAATATTTTTGTCTATGTAGGGAAACTATAACACAAAAACTATTAATTTAGCAGCCAAGTGCTACAGGCACTCGTGTCAAAAGAGATTAATTACTGCCATTGGCACTCTTTATGCACATTTTATTGTTTAGAATACTATTCTAGCTGAAGGCAGCTCTTATCACTTCTTAGAGAATGATTAAATAAATACATTCTTCTCTGATATGCCATGAAATAATATACATGCATATCCTAACGTGAAAATTTATATTACAGACCCGGAGTCTATATTTTTATTAGCTGAGATGCCGTACTCCGTAAATAATAGGTTCATAAATAACAAAATAAAATATATAAATAAAATTAATAAACTTTTAAAAGCAGCAAATGCCAATGTCAAGGGAAGTTACTGCCATGTGGCACTCCCAGCACAACATTTTGATTGAGTTATAATACTATTTGAGCTGAAATCAGTTCCTATCACTTTGAGGTGGTATGCAAATAATACATATGCATATCTTAATGTGGTGATCATTTTTAGTACCGACTCGGAGTCAGATTTTATTAGCATTACAAGCCGTATCTATTCCTTAAGTTTAAAGAAGCAGGTCTTAAAATATAAATAATAAATGAATACTGCCAGTGCTATTTTGCATATTATTTGTTGTATTTATTATTCCACTCACGTTCTCAAGCCACTGCTGTGTTTTATCTTCACTCCACACTTCCAGTGTTATTAAGTGACTACGCGGTAGAGTTTTGGCAAACGCACTTCTTAATATTTGCAGGGATATTAACACATTACTAACAGACTTTGAGTTCATTTTTATTCTAATAACTCATGTTTAGATTCTGTTGTAAAGTATTTTACCAGTTTATTGATGACCTTAAGTGCACTGTCCTTATATCATTACTCCTGTTATACCAAACATTTGGTGGGATTCCTCTTTGCTATGTTGTCATGTAAACCCTCACCTTGTATAGGTACTTATAAGGAGCATCGGCAACACTGAGAATCGGTATAGTACACAACGATGTAACACCAGTTAGGTATACATGTCTTTATACAATGCGAGGACATATTGTTATAAGGGGAGACCGATATTAGCGTACTGGTTATATATTATATGTATGTGTTAATCGATACTAATACAGTATGTCTGAGTGTCTGTGTGTCTTGTACTGGCGCCTAACGGATGCTGAGTGCTGACACCTTTTGATGAGGTTATGTTGACGAAGTATCACGCCATGGCCCATAAGGATGACGTGGACAATCAACCTGGTGTCTTGATGCAACACGTAGACACCTCGCCCTGGTTCCAGACTACACACACAAGTTGTGTGTGTATCATCTCAGCGCTCTGCCCAATTATGATGACGCTGACGAGAGTGCAACAAGCCTGAGAGACATGTCCACCGGAACCTGTCAGTTCCGGCCTCCTTTCCTTATATGCTGCAACTGGACGGAGAGGGGACAGAACACAGAGAACGACTGGAGACGCGTTACAGGGCGCTCCAACTCACGACACCTTTCAGAGTGTCTGTTTGTACTCCACACCCAGGAGGTGTGGAGTACCTTGTCACGACATTAATTGTTCAAGGCCCTGTCTATTAGACATTAGTCTCAACGGCCCGCTACTTAACGAACTGCGTGACATTACTTAATGTATAAACCTTCACAAGTGTACATATATATATAATATATATCTTTTGTAGTATATTGTCTTACTCGAATCCTTTGGCACTAAGAATACTTATAAATTACCTAAAGAACCGCTCGACCACGTTTAGCCCATATATACCACTTTATTTGATGTGTACCTCTGGGCAACGAAGCAAGTTCCCAGCCCGTCAAGAGAGCATCATCCGGCAATCACCCTTACAGGTTAGTCAACCAGTATCAACATGGAGTGAACCCGTTACCCGTAAAATAACCATGCTGAGAAGGGTAACATCTTATCCACCCCTCACCAGGAAGAAGAAAGAATAATATCACAAATCGTCAACCGTAATGTGAAACCTGCAGACCCAGAGAGGAGAATAAAACTACAAATTTATTACAAAAACAAGAACACCAGCAATCTCCTTCTCCGTAACAGCCCAAGCCAGACGAAGGAGACAAAACAAAAGTCCCATGTCGTATATAGGATCACATGCAAAAGAGGAAACTGTGAAGTCCTCCCCTCATCCTACATCGGCATGACGACGACGAAGCTGTCCAGACATCTTACTTGCCACCTAACTTCCGGAGCCCAAAAAAGTCACCTATTAGAAAAACATGGCATCATCATCACAAGAACATTTCTAGGAGAAAATACAGAATTGGTCAACATGTGTGCAGATGTGCGGCGACTTCCAATTCTAGAAGAGCTCTACATAAAAGAGATCAATCCCAAGCTTAACGTACAGACAAACGACATACAAGCTCTGCCAAGCATGAAAAGAACAAAAGCAAATAACAACCTACTCACAGAGAAGCAAAGCGAGGAGTCAACAACCAATAAGCGTCTCCCACTCATGGAGACGAGAAGCAGAAGCTATCTACCAATCAGCGCCGCCACTAGGCTGCGTGGCAGGCAGACTTCATCAATAAATAGCGCTGCACTCCGCAACTAAGTCATGCTCACCTCTACAACTGAGGAGAAAACATCTTCCACATGCTGCTGAAGAAGGGTTCTTAGACCCGAAATCGCGATACAGCAAACTGACAAGCTACGGCGAAGTCATACAAGTGATTACAAAAGAGAATAAGACACTCTTAAGACAAAGAGAAAATATCTTTAAAAAGAAAATAAACGCTGAACTAGCTATCACTTTTAACGATATATATATATATATATATATATTATATATATATATATATATATATATATATATATATATATATACATATCAGTAATTTACAAACAACCGACGTCAATCTAATTTGTTGCCCGATTGTTATTTACCCCTATTTTGATGGTGTTACGTTATTACTCTTCCAACCGGAAGGAGCTTTACCAACTGCCAAAGATTTGTTAAATACCATAGGTAATGGTTTGCTAACCAGAAGTTTGACTTCTTTCCACATTCTTTGTGAAAATAATATATGTCTGACCTAGAATCATCGTAGCAGTAGTAATTGTAGTATAGTAATAGTAGTTATGTTAGTCTCTCTATTTGTAGAGACTTTTCTTTGACTAAGTCAAAATGGTATAGTTAGTTAGTTGTGTACAAGTTTACTTTACGTTTACTGTCCGTTTACTGACGTGTATGTTTTGCTGTTGACCAAGTTCTTCTGTTCTCGTTCCCACCCTCCGACACTCGCTCCTTTCTCGTTACCAGGTGACGTCGACAGATATACTATTATGTATTTATTATGGCTGACATATATACAATTACTGTGTGGCCTACTTTGCTCGAACTAACAAAAACTATGAGCTGTCCTATGTTCTCACGAATGATGGAGAAAAGATAGATATATTTATATATGCATTATATCTACATAGTTAAGTAACGATAATTGTTCATGAAATTCTGATGTTTCATTTGATGTAAGGAACATGAAATTATATTGTATGGAAGTTGTAATACTTGTTACAAGTGTATGCTCATTGTCGAATTCAATTATAACAGTAGTGCGAATTATTATAATTGGTAGAATTGTTTAATGTCTGACAGTAGTAGTAGTAGTAGTAGTAGTAGCAGTAGTAGTAGTAGTAGTAGTAGTAGTAGTAGTAGTAGTAGTAGTAGTAGTAGAAGCAGCAGTAGTCAATCATTGGGGGTATACGCCGGGGGGCGCGTCGCCTCGCCCACCCTACGACGCCACTCCCGGGGGTCACCTCGAGCGAGTCCTCATACAGGCTCCCTTCCCACACCAAGCAACTATCGACAAGAAGCATCTACTTGTCCCAGCCACGAGCCTTGTGCTCGCCCCCTTGGCCTCCTCCACGCCGGATTGTCTCTTACAGATACAACCCGGTGGGAAGGATCGGTTTCAGGGTAGCGTGCCACATGCTCATATAGCCGAAGTTGGCGCTGACGGACTATGCGGGTAAAAGGCCTAGATTCAGTCTCACGGTGCAATCGCTGGTTTGACACGTAATCATCCCAGTGATACCCCATGATTCTTCGAAGCTACTTATTACTAAAGGCATCGATTCGCCTTTTCAAGTCGCTATTTAGGGCTAAATGCAAGAATACTCGTCAAATCCCGGCAGGTGGAGATTCCCGACCGTCGTACCTCCACCGGTGGGATATACAAGAATAGTTTTTTAATGCCCGGCCAGTGGAGATTTGGGCAGTCGTACCAACACAAGCGAGTCCAAGGCGGCATCGATATTTTGACTGTTTTACACCTATCTAAGTCCTTTTACTAGCTTAATTTATCATTTCTGCCATTAAAATAATATCTTTGTTAGTGTTCGCCACTTATCTGAGGCGTTGATGAAGAAAAAATGGGCCCGAGTGATGCTTGTGCGTACATTTGAATGTCCCGCCAGTCGCCACAAAGCAAAATGGCTGACCACTTCCACCACCGCCGCTCTCCCTCGTCACCACTTATCACCAGAGGTGGGCGCGATACTTTTTTTTGGTAGTGCGATAACGATACTGCGATACTTTTTTCCCGCTAGTTCGATACGCGATACTCCGCTACTTTTTCGAATTTTCTTAAAACGATACGCGATACCGCGATACTCCGCTACCGATAATTTTTTCTTAAAGCGATAGTATCGCAGCGATACTGCGATACCAAAAATTTTGCTTTGCGATACTTTGCTACCTAAGAAAACAATGTATTAGCCCAAAAAAGATATATTTTACTTAAACTACAGTTTAGGCACATTATAACATTGTAATATATTTATTTTGAAACTGACAAATTTTATTTAAAATATAAAACAGTCTTTTAAAGTATCGCGGGAAATTTAAGCGATACTTGAGTTGCGATACATAAACTCCGCTACTTTGAATTCTTATGCGATACTGCGATACTGCGATACTATTTTGGCGGTGCGATAGTATCGCAGTATCGCAGTATCGCACTAAGTATCGCTCTCGCCCACCTCTGCTTATCACAACAATATAAGGCTTCCTGCACCTAATTTTACCTTAATTATGACACGTGTGCATTCACAGTGAGTGTATGCATGTCACTCTCGGTTATGTTGAAAACTCGCCTGTAATGGTTTGGGAAGAAATATGATGGAATAAGGACAGAGGACAAGGCATGGACAACGCAACCAGTGGAGCAACGCAACAAGTGGAACGCAACGGGTGGAGTGTTTTCAAATGATTCTTGCTTACCGCGCCCCGGTGCAACGGGTCGAGAAAATTTCTTGCATATGGGCCCTAGTGTCCATGTCTCACAACCATAGAGTATGACAGGGATCACAAACGACTTGAAGAGCCGGATCTTTGTCCTCCTGCGGATCTTTGTCCTCCTGAACAGGTACCGACAACTCCAAATACTCCTGCTGAGCAAGGCTATAACACCGTTGGCTATGCCAATCCACCGTAAAACTTCTTGACATGACCCGCGGTCATTATGGACTGCACTACCAAGGTATGTAAAACTTTGCAAGATCTCAATGTCCTCATCACACGCATGAACAGACTGTACTGTTTCATCTAGTAAGCATCTAAACACCTGGACCGTGGTCTTGAGCCAGGAGACCTCAAGTCCCAAAAGCTTTGCTTCCTTGTGCAGCGCCTCAAGAGCCATCACCAGGACCTCCAGCGACTGAGCAAAGATTCGGCATCATCATCATCGGCAAAAACAAGATCAGTGATCTTGGTGTTGCCGAGGGATGCTCCACAATCACTTTGCTCTACAACTTTGCCCAATACCCAGTCCATACAAGTGTTGAAAAGTGATCGGGCAGGGACGCACCCTTACCTCACCCTGCCTTTTCAGCAGTAGTAGTAGTTGTAAAAGTATTTATAGAAGGAGGAGGAAGAAGAAAGTAATACAAAGGAAGAACATGACAGCAACAGCCCTACTGAACAAACGAGGCTGGCAGTGTAACTACTTTCTAATCATTATAGTTTCTACGTGTTATAGGTAAAATAATAACAAAGTTCCTCCCCACCCACCACTCCCTCTGGTTGAGACCGACAGGAGAAAAAGAAGCAAATAAATACTATGTAGTATTGAAAAACTGGCTTGGAATTTGACAGAACAGGCTGAAGGAAAGACTTACTCCAAGCAAAAACTAAGGCTATAAAAAAAACGCAACAAATTTACGTAGGACAAAAGTTATCGAGTAGGGCAGTTAATGCTAAGTACTTACCTAATTTGTTCTTAAACGCCTCATCTGTGTTACTATTAACTTTTGGTATTGGAAGAGATATACAAATATTTACAAGTCTATTAAATAATAAGTGCTTTGCTTCATGTGACCGAAATTGCTTAGCAATGATATTGTGTCCATTATAACGAGTCATGCTTGTCCGATCAATAGCTAAATAGTCATTTATGTTAACATTATCAAAGCCAAGGAACTTTTTAAACATTTCTATTAGGTCTCCTCGTAACCTACGTTTTCCCAAACTCAACAAGCTAAGTTCCTCAAGTTAAGGAATCCTTTTCCGTAATTTCTTTCTATACTATCTCCAGCTTATCCATATATTGTATATGGTAGGGTGACCGGAACTGGACGCAGTATTCAAGATGATGCACTATTGCATTGAAAAAGTGTAGAAATATCTTTTTCAGACTTATACTGTACTCTAAAGTCATCCCTATGAAACCGGTACATTATTTAGCACTCATAACAATTTATGATCAATGTTTACTGGGCTTGAGTTAATTGCTTACAAGTATTCCCAAGTCTTTGTCAACGGTAATATTGGACATTTCACGTCCGTTCATTGAATAGTTAATTCCATTGTTATTTCTTCCTATATGCAAAGCTTTACACTTATCGTTATTGAATTTCATCTGCCACTTCTTTGCTCACGAACTAAGCGATCAAGGTCGGATTTCATGTTATCGGCTGTTGTGATTACTTTATTCATCATTTTACAATGAAGCCTTATATATCGATTATAATTTGAAAAACGTACAGGACATAAGAACAAAAGAACATAAGAAAAGAAGGAAGCTACAAGAGGCCGCGAGGCCTACACGTGGTAGTTCCTGTCGCCTAACACTACCTACATCCACCTTTCATCCCCATCCATGAACCTATCCAGCTCCTCTTTAAAGCTCCCTAATGACTCCGCACTAACTACCTGTCTACTGAGACCATTCCATTCATTCACCACCCTATTTGTGAACCAGTTTTTCCCTATTTCCTTTCTAATTCTACGCTTTTCCAGCTTGAATCCGTTATTTCTTGTTCTACCCTGGTTAAAAGCCGTAAAAACTTTTCCTACCTCTCCTTTATTAAATCCCTTTATCCACTTAAAAACTTCTATCAGATCGCCCCTTACTCTGCGTCTCTCGAGTGAGTGTAATTTTAATAACTTCAATCTCCTCTCATAACTAAAGTTACGCATCCCTTGTATCATTTTGGTCATCCTTCTCTGCACTGTTTCTAACAAGGCTATATCCTTCCTGTAATATGGAGACCAAAACTGAACTGCATAGTCTAGGTGAGGCCTGACTAGAGCCAGATAAAGCTTTAGAATAACTTCCGCACTTCTACTTTTAACACTTCTGGTAATGAATCCTAATACTCTATTAGCTCTATTTCTGGCCTCAATACATTGTTTCCTAGGTCGGAGGTCTGGGCTCACCCTCACTCCAAGATCTTTTTCACCTTCTGATCTTTTCAGTAATACATTGCTTATGGTGTATCTATTACCAGGGTTTTTTCTACCAACATTCATAACGCTACATTTATCAATATTAAATTCCATCTGCCATCTGACTGCCCACTCGTTAAGTTTATCTAAGTCTCCCTGCAATATGTTTACATCAGACTGTGATCCAATAATCCTACCTAACTTAGTATCATCAACAAACTTGCTGATATCACTGCTAATCCCACTATCCAAGTCATTGATGTAAATCAAAAATAGTAATGGACCCAAAACAGACCCTTGTGGAACTCCACTTGTCACCAGTCCCCATTCAGATTTAGAACCATTAATTGTAACCCTTTGTTGCCTATTACTTAGCCAAGCTCTGATCCAATGAAAAACCTTCCCATCTATTCCATGAGCCCTAACCTTATTTAAGAGTCGCTCGTGTGGTACTTTGTCAAATGCCTTACTAAAGTCCAGATATATTATATCATAATCCTTATCATTATCTGCAGTCTCATAAACTTTCCTATAAAAACTCAATAAATTGGTGAGACATGACCTACCCTTGGTGAATCCATGTTGTGAATCATTGATCAAACTATGTTTATCTAAGTGCTCTCTAATGTTTTTTGCAATAATAGATTCCAATAATTTACTTACCACTGATACTTACGGGTCGATAATTTGACTTTTGTCCTCTGTCTCCCTTCTTAAATATGGGAACAACATTTCCTCTCCTCCACAATAATGGCACATCGCCTATCTCAACCGATTTCCTAAAAATGTGCACTAACGACTCACTAACAACCTCCTTGCATTCCTTTAATACCCTGGGATACACTTCATCTGGTCCTGGCGATTTAAAAATTTTCATTTTATCTATATCCTCTTCCACCATTTCCCTAGTTATCACAATATCTTTGAGTTTCTCCTCATCGCTTCCTTTGAACATCTGTTCACTATCAGGTATCGTCTGTGTATCCTCCTCCGTAAAAACACTTAAGAAATAATCTTTTAGACTCTTACACATATCCTCATCCATATTTAAGACCTCACCCTGTCATGACCTTAACGGCCCAACTAATTCCCTTGTCTTTGTTTTATATACCTGATAGAATCCTTTTGGGTCCCTTTTCGCCTGTCCTGCTACTTTAATCTCATAATTGTTCTTAGCAACTCGAGTTAATTTATTCACTGTCTTTGCCATCACGTTATACTGTTCTTTGTTTACCAATCCTGCCTTGAACCTTAAATAAATGTTTCTTTTTACTCCAATGTTGTGTTTTAAATTGGTGGTCATCCATTTTGGATCACTCTTTCTGGAATGGAGAACCTAGGACATATCCCTACATAATACCGTTTATAACGTCTCGCCTGCTAGATGCTTTTCCATTACCTACGACACGCTTCCTTCTCTCAGAAAGCCAGTCTTAAATCTATTTGAAAATATTTTCAATTATGCCGTGAAACTTTAATTTCTTTTATAAGCGACTTATGGGGTCAAACGCTTTCTGAAAGTCAAGATAAATTACATAGATTTATCTCGTTGCGTCTAACGAGTTATATACGTCATTAAAACAAAATTTGGCATTTTTTTTAGCTCAGAGCGTTATTACGAAAGTCATGCTGGCAGTTGTTTTAATGATTTGTTCCTCTGATAAATTTACCACCTTATCTCGCACCACAGTTTCCATTAATCTAACCCTAGATAGGTAACCTGGGTTTTTTTCCACCCCAGCGAAACATGTTTTCGCTTGTCAGACCCACGCCATGCTGCAGGCGTACCCCTTCTACTCGGTAGCTTCAGTGTTTGTGGAGACTAGTCTGAGGGAGGGTATGTCAAGTTGCGCTCTCCATAGCTAAGCGAAATAGGGGGCCCCAAAGTGCGCTGTGGGGTGGAAACTACCCCTGGTTACCAAAATAGTGACTTTTTACACCTACGATATATTTTCATTTGTGACAACATATTTTTGTTTGGTGTTTCAAAAACTGAAAGTGACAACTGATTCCTGAGTCTGAGATGTTGGGGCCCCAGTACAGTGAACCACTTGTGGATATTATGTGTTTTTGTTGGTTTTGTTGTTATTTTTTTTCTTCCAGAATAATAGAATTTAGGTATTTGTGAATTACAAACTGAAAAGTGACTTTAAAACTTTATAAAATGGATGGTCCATCTTTTGATGACTTTCTGGGATCTGAAAGTAGAGGGCATATATATGCTCATTTCAAATAACGTAAAAATTACATTAAGTAGTTTATGGTAATTTTTGGCTTCCTTTCTAGGACTTACTGTGCATCCTTGGTGATTATGGTGTGGGCCACAGAGGGTTCTACCTTCGGCTGTCTGTGCCACTAAAGGGATGAAATGTACCTCAGGTCCTTCATAGTAATAACAGAATTTCACAAAAAAAAAAAAAAATCCAAAAAGATTTTTCATTAATTTTTGAAAAAATACTTTGATTACAGATTTCATAAAGTTTCATGTATTTACACAAATTAATAAGTAGAAGGTTTATTCTTGTATTTGTTTACAGTAATACATGTATAATTACTATTTGTTCTATATTTTTCCCTTTCATGGGGTTGATTCCACGCCAGGTTACCTGAATAAGGATTTTTTTTTTTTTTTTTTTTTACATTTGTGCCTATAGCGCCTATAGGCAGTGGTGACCCAGGGCTCGGATGGTAGGCTCTGCAGGTTCACTTGAGGGCTGTGATGATGGTTGGTCCTCGCCCGTGGTGGCGCAGGCAGGATTCTTTTAGTGACGCCTGTGATTAGAGGCTCATGCCGCCCCCCTATGTCCTCCGATGCACTCACAATCGAAGGTAGAGTTGATGTGCAGGGCATGTGGGTGTTCTTAGGCCACTCGACGGTGCAGAAAGGTTTTCGGTTTCTTCGGGGATCGCGTCTCCAGTCGGAGACGCTAACCACTCCGCTACCGCCTCCCCAAGGAATGTATCAGAAGGTTACCTATCTAGGGTTAATGACTACGGATGTGAGGCTGATTGATCTGTGGTAGCTTGGTTGTGTCAAATCACCTTTCTTCTTTATTGGAGTAACATTTGCAAGTTTCTAATCGCAAGCAAAGGAAATGTACCGGAATTTAGGGATTTGTTAAACACTATTGAAAAAAAGTGTACAAATCTGATAATTTCCTTATTTTAAAACTTTTGGTGTAATACAATACAGTTTGGCCCTGGAGATCTGTTCACTCTGATTTTATCTGTTGCTTTGATTACTGTGTCCTCAAGAAATTCGGAATTACTCAATGGAATTACGTTACTTTGATCGCAGCCCACTTCTTCCATTCCAATTATATCTTCAACTGTGAAAACAATAACAGAATGATAACACTGGGGAACACAATATTCGTTGAGTTAAATCTGACACCTTTTTTTGACTAACTTTCGCCATCTGAATCCAGAAATTACCCCAGTTTTTCGCTTTCACATCTACTTTTTGAGCTACATGATACCCTCGCTTTGTCTCAAGAACCATAAAAATACCGCACTTAAATTTGTGGCTATTTTACAGTATCTTCTAAAAATGTACATACAATTGAAGAAAAAAATGCCTGACTGTAATGTTTATACAAAGTTATTTTGTTCATACTAAAGATATTGTTACTGTAAGTCAAATTGTGTGCAAGTAGTTAACGTAAAAATTTACACATATAGCTTTTCTTGGAGTATTTAATCTGTGGACAATCTCGCTTGATGCTCCAACAATAGTCAGCAATCATATTTACATCCCATCTACCCTTATACCGTTCCGACATGACCTTCAAATCTTGGTGGAATCATTCACCTTTCTCATCACTGACGTCACCAAGGTTTTCCGGGAATTTAGCAAGATGGCTATGCAGAAAATGCACCTTGATGCTCATGTTGCATGTTTTGTAGCTCTCCAATAGTTTCTGGACAATTTCGGTGTAATTCTTTGCTCGTGTATTTCCAAGAAAGTTCTTGACAAGGTCTTTGATTGATAACCAAGCAATATTTTCGAGTTCTGACATTGTCCCGATGAAATGTTCATCTTTGATGAGCTGCCGAATCTGTGGACCATCAAACACGACGGCCTTGATTTTCTCAATTGACACGCCAGGAAATGCCAAAATAAGGTACTTGAAACAGTCGCCTTCAGTTGACAATTAATGCTTTAACAAATTGTATCATGAGACCCAGGTTAATGTGCAGAGGTGGGAATATCATTTTATTTTTGTCAACTAGTGGCTCATGTAGAATGTTGGGATCACCAGGTTTGAGGTCATATCTCGGAGGCCAATTATTATCCACCCAATGCTTCTCTCGAGCTCTGCTGTCCCACATGCACATAAAGCAGGGATAATTGGTATATCCGCGTTGCTGACCAAGAAGGAAGCATTCCATTTTAAGGTCAACACAGATGATCCAATTGTGTTTGAGATATTGCAAAAAGTCAATGACTCTCTTTATGTCTTCATATTTTTCACTGAAAGCAAACTGAATGCCCAATTGGGACTGCACTACATAAATTGCCATTGTGGAGGAGGACACACTTTAAGCTCCGCTTTGAGCTATCGATGAACAGTCGCCATTCAGTTAAGCTGTAGATCGGAATTCCCAATTCCTCCAGTAAACCCTGTATGTTATGGCAATACACAAAGTTACTGTCACTTCGAAAATACTGCAGAAGTGCACTTTCTCTGGATCGTAAGTAGGATACCTTTGCTCCTTTTTCAAGCAAGTTTTTCTCATTCAGTCTTAATGCAAAGGAGTTCTGAAGCCTTTTATGATGGTCTCAAATCTCGTGCCAAAATTTCATCTCATGCTGATCGAATCCCTTACGAACTGAGTCATTTTCAATTTCAAAATCTGCATCATTGCTGTCACTGAGTTCTTTATCATAATACAGATCTTCAAGAGAGGGTAGTTGAACGAAAACTGGCACTGGGATTTCAGCTGAATGAGGCACTGGACGTATAGCTGATGGTACACTAGGATATTTGATTTTACATTTGTTTTTCTTGTTATATCCTGATGTTTTCACTAAACAAAAAGTAACAGCTTGTGCAATGATCTTTTTTGGCTATCGCCAAACCATAGGTATACCAAATGCCAACTTATCACGTGTTTCCTTAGTCCAAATCCGTAAACTCTCGACACACTGTTTGCACACTTGTGAGTAGCCCAAGACTTGCCTTGATCACCAAGTTTTACTTTTAAATATGCAAAATAGGCTTGCTTGACAAATGATCTCATGTTTGCCCTTTTACTGGAAAGGGTGAAACTGCCACATGTATAGCAAAACGACTCAGGGCTGTTTAGGCACTTACGACGATAAATAGCAGGCAGACATGATCTGAAAGAAAAGAAGGAAGTATGTGAATAAAAAATAAGATGAACAGTCACTAGCTTAGAAAAGCAAAACAAAAAGCTTACATAAGGTCTGTTAACCCCTTGTATACATAATTTTATGTATTGTTTGCAGTATACGCAGGGGGAGGCGTTGGCCAAGTGGTTAGCGTCTTGGAGTGCTGAACTCAATTTCCCGAGTTCGAATCCTGCCGGGGGAACTCTTTCAAGAGCCTGGTAGGGGAGCAGAAGGTCCCGAGCTCAAGTCTCACCAAGGAGCAACTGTCAAAGCCATCGTCGAGTGACCGAAGCAACCCACATGCAGCGTATACCTGTCTGCCGATTGCGAGTGTGACGGTGGACTCTAGGGGCTGCATGCGCCTAACCTGGAGATCAAGAACATCATAGAAAATGAGATCTTCACCTGAGACCAAAAGGTGTCACTATAAAAATCCAGCCTGCGCCACCAACGGGCGAGTTCGACCAACATCAATCCTCTCCATATTCCTACAGACGCTATAGGCTACAACGTAAAAAAAAAAAAAAAAAAAAAAAAAAAAAAAATACGATAGTACTCACCTATATAGAGCGGAACACAACCTCTCACCGCACTGTCTCACGTGTAACTGAATTGACAAGTTACAAGCTGTCGTCGTGGCTAATAGCGCTTCCTCTAGGAATCGCTGTCAAACTGTTAATAAAATTAATTGATAAAATCACAAATTTGGCTCTTTTCATTCCAATATTTATGATTAGTAATAAATAAATAATAAAAGCAATCAGCTGATCAGTCCTATTACTTACAAACAAACAATACAATTTTGCTTATTCAGAGCGTAAGCTGTAGAGAAAAAAAATTGAATTGTTAGAAGAAAACTGACAGTAGTTTTAAAATCAACTTGCGAATTTTAGCTTTATTTGGAACGTATTCCATGTATCATTTTGGTCATCATTCTCTGCACTGATTCTAACAAGGATATATCAATAATGTAATACGGATATCAAAACTGAACCACATAGTCTAGGTGAGGTCTGACTAGAGCCTAATAAAGCTTTAGGATAACCTCAGCACTTCTACCTTTAACACTCCTGGTAGTGAATCCTAACACCCTACCTATTAGCTCTATTTCTAGCCACAATAGCTTGTTTCTTAGGATGGAGGTCTGAGCTCACCCTCACACCCAGATCTTTCTCACCTTCTGATCTTTTCAGCGATACATTGCGTATGGTGTATCTATTACCAGGATTTTTTCTACCAACATTAATTACGCTACACTTATCGATATTAAATTCCATCTGCAATCTGACTACCCACTCATTTAATTTATATAAGTCTCCCTGCAATATGTTTACATCAGACTGTCATCTAATAATCCTACTTACCTTAGTATCATCAGCAAACTTGCTGATATCACTGCTAATCCCACTATATAAGTCATTGATGTAAATCAAATATAGTAATTGACCCAAAACAGACCCTTGTGGTACCCCACTTTGTTACCTGCCCCTATTCAGATTTAGAACCATTAATTGTAGCCCATTGTTGCTTATCACTTAGCCAAGATCTATTCCAACGAAGAACCTTCCCATCTATTCCGTGAACCTTATTTATTATTCCTTTAACCTTATTTAAGAGTCCTCTCGTGTGGTACTTTGTCGAATGCCTTACTACAATCCTGGTATACAATATTACCAGTAAGACGCCTTAATCGGCGAGGGATGAGCGAGCCCGTAGAAACCCGCCGCACGTGCGGCGTCACCCAGAGTTTGACCTGTGTGACATTGCTAGGTGTGTGATCTCAAACCACACACCAAATTTCAACTTAGTCGGTACAGCCGTTTCTCAGCTATAGCAAGATAACGTTGTCTGACCCCCCTCACGCGGCACGCGCCACGCGCCATACTGACCCCTCACGTGAGACAAAACATGTCAAGCACAAAAGGGATTGAATGGGGCTATCAGATGGCGAAGACCGCTTGTCAATCAGAAGCGGGATTCCAAAGATATAAGCTCCTGAAAAGCGTGACGGTCGGGTCGGGTCGGGCCGGGCCGGGTCGGCCGCTTAAGTGAGAAAGAATCCCGTATCCACCGAGGACTCACGAGTGCTTCGCGCTCGCTCGTAATAATCCTCATCATTATCTGCTGTCTAATCTTCTTATAAAAACTCAATAAATTGGTGAGACATGACCTACCCTTGGTGAATACTTGTTGTGAATCGTTTACAAAACTATGCTTTTCTAAATGCTCTCTAATGTTTTTTTGCAATAACAGATTCCAATAATTTACCTACCACTGACGTTAGACTAACAGGTCGATAATTTGACATTAGTCCTCTATCACCCTTCATAAATATGGGGACTAAATTTCCTTTCCTCCACATTAACGGCACTTCCCCAATATCAACCGATTTCCTAAAAATGTGCATTAACGACTCACTAACAACCTTTTTGCATTATTCTAATACTCAGGGATAAACTTAATCTGGTCCTGGTGACTTAAAATTCTTCATTCTATCTATACCCTCTTCTACCCTTTCCCTAGTTATTACAATATCTTTGTGTTTCTCATCATCCCTTCCTCTAAACATATGTTCACTAACATTACAGGTACCATCTGTATAACCTCCAGAGTAAAAACACTTAAGAAACAATAATTTAAAATTGTACATATTATACAATTACGTCCGTACGTACAATTGTACATAATATGTACATATCATCATCAGAATTTACAATCTCACCGTGCTCTATTTTTAATGTTCCCATTAAATCCCTAGTCCTTGTTTATAGCCCTGAAAAAATCCCTTAGGGTCGGTCTTTGCCTGGCCAGCGACCTTAATCTTATAATTGTTCTTTGCTGCTCTTGTTAATCTTTTCACTGTCCAAGCCATCACGTTATGCTGTTCTCTGTTCACCTGTCCTGTTGATCCCTAAGTACATGTTTCTTTTTACTCCAAAACGAGCTAACCCAGCCCCATTCAGGTGTAAGCCATATTCCTTGAAGTAGAGTGGCTGTCGATAAAAACCATACCAGAGAGGTTTAGAAAGTCGACGCCTTCTTTCGAACAAAGTGTTTTAAGACAAATATTTTCGCTAAAGGCATTGTTAAACAAAGTACGCAGCGCACTGGTCCGGAGGAGGATGCCTAAATTGGTGATATTACGTGATTTACTTTTGTACTGCTGGATCATCCGTCTGTACTTTTCCAGCAGTTCCTCGGTCCTGGTGTTCACAACCAGGTCATTGATTTTTTTACCAGTGTGTATGACATAAACTGTTTCGTCCGTCCGTTGCCTTATTGCAGACTGCTGTGATGTTGTCAAGGTGACCACCATACGTACATACAAAATAATTTCCTTCTTGATCGATTTTTTCCTAAAAACTCCCAAAGCAAGCCTTTTACTATTGAATCGCCTATGATTCTGGTTTCGTGAACGCCCTCAACGTCTTTCGCCGGGACCTGGTAAATAGCGTTCGTCATGATCGGAAAATCTTTAGTGATTTCGACTGGGCGGGCAAAATACCTGACTGGAATAAAAGGTGCCTCCTCTCAAGCAGTTCGATCGGAGGTGGCAGCAATAACACGAATCATAACAATTTCAGGAGCACTACCTATGCTGGAGTTAACACATTTCTGGAGGGTACTATACTTATGGGCGAGGTCATCTTATTTCCGGTTCGTCTCTTCCATTTCCTTTAGCAGGTTGTAAAACCTACAAGCCGACGAATTCTTCCAAAAACTTTCTGGACTCACAGTCCTCACATTCTCGTATGATAGAAGGCATGCTGCAAGAAGTAATTCAAATTAAAAAAAATACGTAAAGTTCAGAAAACACTTTCGAAATTTAGTAAAGAAGTAACCATAAATTTAATTTGAAATGACAGTGCATGGAAAGAAGATACTGCTGCGATATTTGCCTTCAACACTAAATGTTCACTCCCACAGGGTCTGATGGCAGTAGCTTGCCCTAAGCCTCGGTCACGAGTGATATTTTCCCAACCCGGCGCTTACAGCTTTTTTCATTGCAGTTTTGTTCCATAGCGGGGTTGGTGTGGTCACTCAAGGCAGAACTGGCAAAGAAGGAAAGGAACCTACAACTCGTCCTCACTTTCCAACACGCCTAACATAATATTATATATGTTACCCTTGCGAGCCCTTGACAGCAGGGCTTGATAACGAAATTATTTTTCAAACGGTTCATTCCGATCAGAAACAGTATTATTAACGTTTCGTTTTTCGTTCCTCCTCCAAAGATAACGTTCCTGAACCGTTTAGAAAGAAATGAAAACCGGTTAGAAAGTTATCCTCAAACCATGTATTGATTTTTTTTTTTTTTTTTTTACATCACAAGGAACTGGCCAAGGGCACAGCAAGAATGGGTAACACAAAGCCCGCTTAGTTGCCAGTCCCTATAAAGAAGACAGTAAGAGAATAAAATAAAAAAGGGGTGAGCCAATTTAGTTCGGGAGGTGTCTTGTTACTCTTCTTTTGAAAAGATTTAAGTCATAGGAAAGTGGAAAAATAGAAACAGGAAGAGAGTTCCAGAGTTTACCAGTGAAAGGGAGGAAAGAGTAAAGATACTGATTAACTCCTGCATTAGGAAGATGGACAGAATAGGGATGAGAGTGAGTAGAAAGTCTTGTGCAGCGAGTCCGCGGGAGGGGGGGAGGCATGCAGTTAGCAAGTTCAGAAGAGCAGTGAGCATGAAAATAACGGTAGAAGAGAGCAAGAGAAGCAACATTGCGGCGGTCATTTAAAGATTGAAGACAGTCAGTCAGAGGAGAGGAGTTGATGAGACGAAAAGCTTTTGACTCAACCCTGTTTAGGAGAGCTGTATGAGTGGATCCTCCCCAAACATGTGAGACATACTCCATACATGGATGGATAAGGCCCCTATAGAGAGCAATCAATTGGGAGGGAGAAACAAAAGAACGCAGACGCCACAGGACACCTAACTTCTTAGAAGCTGTTTTAGCAGGAGATGAGATGTGAGATTTCCAGTTCAAATTTTTAGTAAAGGATAGTCCTAGAATGTTCATTGTAGAAGAAGGAGACAGTTGACTGTCTTTGAAGAAGAGGGGATAGTTATCTGGTAGGTTTTGTCGAGTAGTGTGAAGAAATTGGGTTTTTGAGGCATTGAACAAAACAAGGTTTGCTTTGCCCCAATCAGAAATTTTAGAAAGATCAGAAGTTAGGCGCTCGGTGGCATCTCTCCGTGAATCACTTAGGTCATGTTGAGTTGGACGTCTAATAAACGACGTTGAAAAATGCAGGGTAGAATCATCAGCGTAGGAGTGGATAGGGCTTTGAGTTAGACTTAGAAGATCATTAATGAATAATAGAAAGAGAGTGGGTGATAGGACAGAACCCTGGGGAACACTACTATTGATAGGTTTAGGAGAAGAACAATGTCCGTCTACAGTAGCTGCAATAGAACGGTTTGAAAGGAAACTTAAGATGAAGGTACAGCGAGAAGGATAGAAACCGAATGAGGGCAGTTTAGAAATTAAAGATTTGTGCCAGACTATATCAAAAGCTTTTGATATGTCAAGGGCAACAGCAAAAGTTTCACCGAAACCCCTAAAGGAGGATGACCAAGATTCAGTTAGGAAAGCTAGAAGATCGCCAGTAGATCGCCCTTTACGGAAACCGTGCTGACGATCAGATAGAAGATTGTGAGCAGATAGATGCTTAAGAATCTTCTTATTAAGTATAGATTCAAAAGCTCTAGAAAGGCAGGAAGTCAAAGCTATAGGACGGTAGTTTGAAGGATTAGAACGGTCACCCTTCTTAGGAACAGGTTGGATGTGAGCAAACTTCCAGCAAGAAGGAAAGGTGGAAGTAGATAGACAAAGACGGAAAAGTTTGACCAGGCAGGGTGCAAGCACAGAAGCACAGTTTTTGAGAACAATAGGAGGGACTCCGTCAGGACCGTAAGCCTTCCGAGGATCTAGGCCAGAAAGGGCACAGAAAACATCATTCCGAAGGATCTTAATGACAGGCATAATATAGTCAAAGGGTGGAGGAGAAGGAGGAACAAGCCCTTCATCAACCAGAGTGGAATTTTTAGCAAAGGTTTGAGCGAAGAGTTCAGCTTTAGAAGTAGATGAGACCGCTGTGGAGCCATCTGGGTGAAGGATAGGAGGGAAAGATGAAGAAGAAAAATTGTTAGAGATGTTATTAGCTAGATGCCAGAAGTCACGAGAGGAATTTGATTCAGAAGGATTTTGACATTTCTATGAATGAAAGAGTTTTTGGTAAGTTGAAGTAAAGATTTGGCATGATTACGGGCAGAAATATAAAAGGCATGAGTTTCAGGAGATGGATGCTTACGGTACCGTTTATGAGCCACCTCTCTATCTCGGACAGCATGAGAACAAGCAGAGTTAAACCAAGGTTGACGGGCTTTAGGATTAGAGAAAGTGTGTGGAATGTACAACTCCATGCCAGAGACTATGACCTCAGTTATGCGCTCTGCACAAAGAGATGGGTCTTTGACATGGAAGCAGTAATCATTCCATGGAAAATCAGAGTAGTACTGCCTTAGGTCTTCCCACTTAGCTGAGTTGAAGTGCCAGAAGCACCTCCGCTTAGTTGGGTCCCGAGACGGTACCGGAGCGATAGGACAGGTTACAGAATAGATTGTGATCGGGGAACCCAACGGAGAGAATAGTTTCACAGAGTAAGCAGAAGGGTTAGTAGTTAGGAAAAGATCAAGAATGTTGGGCGTGTCTCCAAGGCGGTCAGGAATACGGGTAGGGTGCTGCACCAGCTGCTCTAGGTCTTGGAGGATAGAAAAGTTGTAGGCTTGTTTACCAGGTTGGTCAGTGAAAGAAGATGATAGCCAAAGCTGGTGGTGAACATTGAAGTCCGCAAGAATGGAAATTTCTACTAAAGGAAAATGAGATGAGATGTGCTCCACTTTTGATGTTAAATAGTCGAAGAATCTTACATAGTCAGAGGAGTTAGGTGAGAGATATACAGCACAGATAAATTTAGTAAGAGAGTGACATTGAAGTCGAAGCCAGATGGTAGAAAATTCGGAAGATTCAAGGCCGTGGGCACGAGAGCAAGTGATGTCATTGCGCACATATACGCAACAGCCAGCTTTGGATTTAAAATGAGAATAGAGACAGTAAGAGGAGACAGAAAAAGGTCTGCTGTCAGTGCTCACAGACCACTGAGTTTCAGTGAGGAAAAGAAGAACATGCTATCAGCTCTAATAAATAATAATGCCTATACATGACTACATTCTTATAGTAGTAATAAAGCCATACATTTCATGGTGCACAGTATCCAATAAAATCGAACCCCTAGATGTCGTAAGAACTATATTATTATACGACTTAAATAAGGCAACACATTTACATATACAATACAAGAAGCGTAGTGTAGGAGTATGCAATCTCAGTATATCACGAAGATAAAATTACATAATTATAAAAAGTAAAAAATTGTTACTCTCACAAATTACATGAAAAGTGGTGCATATGATACTATTTGAAACAAAACCACATCGTTAATTGCCAAGTGAACAAATGCAGTATACTTAATTGATGCATGTAATACAGATGTATTTACTTCAATTATTTGGCTACTGGAAGTGAAAATGGATTATTGACCAAATATGGCATGGAATGAAAACATATCGTTATTAACCGATTACAGGAATTTTAAAATAGAGTTTTTGCTCCGGAACAGTAAATATGATAACGTTTTCGTTTCCGTTTTTGTTCCGAGCATAATTTCGTTCGTTTCGGTTTTCGTTTTCGTTCCCTTAAACCGTTTTAAAGCCCTGCTTGACAGTGATACCTGTCACCGGGTGTTTCTTATCAATTTTTAAGACTATCAGACACACTTCCAGACGCCAAAGATCTTAAATATTCCCCTTTAGGATGAGGACAAGACTCACACAATCCCAAAAATCCAGTTGATGTAACTCAAAAGGTCTCCAAAGACAATCTATTTACGGAAGAAATGAAAGCCAGTTGACATGAAGAATAGAGATGAGAAATTTATCCAAGGACGTAAACGCAAGGAACTCCCACCGACAACTAGCACCAAGGTGCCCACCACACCTTTGGGTGTTATAGGGCAGAAGTCGTCACATTAATTTACACCGCAAGCCCAGCTAACTAGGACCCTGGAATTCCAGCCATTGTCTCTGAAGAGATTATCTGCCTGCGTCCAATCTACCACTGTTGCTGCCAAGTGGCTGGCCTCACCATATAACTTGTACGGGGGACTTACCAGGCTTACTCCTCATCCAAGGATGACCTAAGACTATGCACAGCCGGAATGTCAAATTCCTTTAGATAAAATAGATTCACCGGCATACCAGGAGGAGGAGGAGGAAAAGGAGGAATTGTAAATGTGGAATAATTTTCCCACTTTCCTCCCCTGCTTTACTTCCTTCTTAACTCACTCCCTCTCACCTATGTTCCTTCCTGCCTGCAGGAGCAATACGAATGCCCGTCACGCCCCCAGGAGACGCCATTTGCAGAAAACTTTCCTCCCGAGGTGGTTGCGTGTCCGCCAAGTTACACATCATAGAGGCAGAAGATATGATTTTTTTTTTCTCTCTCTCTCTCTCTCTCTCTCTCTCTCTCTCTCTCTCTCTCTCCTCTCTCTCTCTCTCTCTCTCTCTCTCTCTCTCTCTCTCTCTCTCTCTCTCTCTCTCTCTCTCTCTCTCTCTCTCTCTCTCTCTCTCTCTCTCTCTCTCTCTCTCTCTCTCTCTCTCTTCTGTGGCAACAAAGGATTCGCCGGAATGAGCGACTTCCATAACAGTTAGGAGAAAAATAAATTCCTTCTTTTTCTTCTTTTTATTCTGCTTCTCCTTCTGCCTCCTTCTCTTTTTCTAACTTCGTATCCTCTTTCTATTGTATCTCCCGGTTTATATTTTCTTTTCCATATATGTCTCTTCCTTGGGGGGACTAAACAAATGGGAGGAAAAAGTAGAGAGCAAGCAGCCGTTTGATCTCAAATTTCCATACCAAATCCATTTATGTTTATGCACGAACTGACAACTTTTCCAGAATGATGTCAAGTCGGCATATTTTGACTTATACCACCCGTTTAACACTACATCAACCTTCCTCCCTTTTTTTAACCCCTCTTGCTTTGCCACTGTGAACATTAGGCTTTAAATGATCGCTTAAAACTACAAAAGAAAAGTATAATCTTTTGATGGTTCGAAAATTTATCTCCATAACCGAGTCTTCCATGTTGTTGAGATATAGCTTTAGTAATGGGTCTAATGGCATGTTTTTGATCGAACTTCTCGCTCTGTACGTATATCCTTACTTTTCACCGACCATCTTTATACCTAAAAGTATATGAAACACCAATTTTTTTTTCCCCCACAATTTCAACTTACATCGATTACAAACACGAATTCCATTTTTTTCTTCAAACACAAGCCTTTCGGTGGCAACGTAAAGACGTCCTCTAATCACGCATAAATCAATATTTTATGATGTACAACTACATTTCAGGGAAGTAAAAAGTAAGCCTTACTCGAATTATTGCATCGCTTCGGGTTGTTGTCTAATCACGCATGCATCGTCATTTTGTGATGTGCAACTACAGATCATGGAGATAAGAAAGTAAGCCGTACTGGAATATTACATTCCTCTGGGGATGAGTGGATGGTCGGTGAGGAAGAAAGGAAGATGGAAGAGATTGGTGGTAATGAGTGAAGGCTGAAGGAAAGCGTAGGTGAGTGATGAGTGGTAGCGGGACTGTTCATGTGACGCAAGGGGGGAAAATTAGGAGCTTCAAGCTGTAGTGTGTCTGTAAAAGAGGAGGAGTAGCAGGAGGAAAAGCGTAGGGACGATTAGTGAAAGGAAGAAAAGAAGGAATATTCACCAGTTTCATGAAATAAAATAATACCAATAACAAAATAATAAATACGAATAGTTAGAAAAAGAAAAAAATTAATTTACATTAGAAGTGACAAAATAGCTTTCTGATATTCAAATATATGAACAAGTATAAAACACATTAAAACACTTACTGGTTATCCTCATCACTTATTTTTGTTTTACATCACCACTTTTTGTCAGATTGCCAGTTTAATAATTTATTTGTGTACTTCCTATACCTCTGCCTGAATTTTTATTTGTAAACTACTTAAGAACATAAAAACATAAGAATATAAGAAAATAAGGAAGCTACAAGAGGCCGTCAGACCTACACGAGGTAGTTCCTGTTACTTAACACTGCCTACATCCACCTTTCATCCATGAAATGATCTTGCCTCCTATTAAAGATCCCTAATGACTCCGCACTAACTACCTGTCTACTGAGTCCATTCCAATAATTTACCACCCTATTTGTGAACCAGTGTTTCCCTATTTTTTTTTAGATATACGCTTCTCCAGCTTGAATCCGTTACTTCTTGTCCTACCCTGGTTACTACCTGTAAACACTTTTCCTACATCTCCTTTATTGTATCCCTTTATCCACTTAAAAACTTATATCAGATCACCCCATACTCTACGTCTCTCGAGTGAGTGTAAATTTAATAGCTTCAATCTCTTATCATAACTAAAGTTACGCATCCCATGAATCAATTTGGTCGTCCTTCTCTGCACTGATTCTAATAAGGCTATATCCATCCTGTAATATGGAGACCAAAACTGAACCGAATAGTTTAGGTGAAATCTGACTAAAGCCAAATAAAGCTTTAGAATAACCTCAGCACTTCTACTTTTAACACTTCTGGTAATGAATCATAACACCCTATTAGCTCTATGTCTAGCCTCAATACATTGTTTCCTAGGTGGGAGGTCGGAGCTCACCCTCACTCCCAGATCTTTCTCACCTTCTGATCTTTTCAGCGATACATTGCGTATGGTGTATCTATTACCAGGCTTTTTTCTGCCAACATTCATAACCCTTCACTTATCAATATTAAATAAACATCTGTCACCTGAATATCCACTCATTTCATTTATTTAAGTCTCCCTGCAGTATGTTTACATCAGACTGTGATCTAATAACCCTACCTACCTTAGTATCATCAGCAAATTTGCTGATATCACTGATAACCCCCGCTATCCATGTCTCACTTACTTTGGTGTGTGTGTGTGTGTGTGAGTGTGAGTGTATGTCAGGGATGGAATGAATATAAGAGTTAAGTATTCAAATACAAATACGAATACCTCAAATATATAACTATACGAATGTGAATACAATGAAATATTGTGAATTCGAATGGATATACAACTAATTTATGAAAGTATTCATGAATGCATTCATTAATACTTATTGCATGATAATATATTTTGAGCTGTAACTCAGCGGCTGGATGTTCGAAAGTTCGTAACTTTCCGCCTCTAAGATCATCTTAGAGTGCTCATAGCGGCCATCTTAGATTTTGGGCTACGAACACCACAAAAATGTATTTTCAAAGGATCGTCCGAATGTTATTAGCTCACGCTGATGCGATCTTCAAGCTCGTTCCGTTCCGTTCCAACCATGAGGAATGGAACTCAGCTGACTGTCGCTTGGCCAATCAGAGGAAATATTTCATCAACCTTTGAGATTGTCAGCCAATCATAATGCAGTTAGAATGTAAACAAATATCATGCCTCCCCAAGGGAAATATCTGAAGACTGAAGACGTATGCTCACTATATAACCAACTGGCGCGTCCCCACACAACAAATTACAAACTTATAACCTCAATATAACCTGAACTGGTAAAATTATATTTCTTTCCTGCCCTTAGGTCTCGCTAAGAGGTTATTGGTAGGGTTCGATAAGGTTATTATGAGGTTAGGTTAGTATTATTTTGGGGGGTCATTTAGGACTTTAGGTGGGGTGAGGGGAGGTTAAAGGGGGTAATTCTCCCACTTTATAATTACGTTTTAGAGGTATCTGAAGGGATTTGTCAAGGTCTGGAGAGAAAAAAACACTAATAAGAGCGGGAAAGGATTATCATTTTTCCGTTTTAGCGAGCGCGAATAATTATATATGAATTGAATGATTAATAGCTGCCACTTACACCCAATTAGTAAAATTTCGGTAGTGGGCTTTCAACGATTTCGAGGACGAAACTTAGTTTTCCTGAATCGTTTTAATGTGTATTAAATGAATATGGCACTAGTTTTTGTCGGAAATATTTTTTTGTTTACAGGTATGGGGGGATGTATATGCCCCGCAAACCTTGCACCGCTTCGCACTGCCATATTATTGATAAATTTTTTTTTCTTCTTGATATCATGTTACTAAACCAAATCCCACCTCTAACCTGACCTAACCTAGTCTGATTTAACCTAACTTAGACGACTAAACCAAACCTCACCTCTAACCTAAACTAACCTAATCTGATTAACCTAACTTAACCGTTTATGGCTGAAATAACGGTATATTTTCGGTAGTACGTACATGTAACGCCTTTATTATTCAATTGTATCATGGGAAATGGGGTTAAAAATACTCAGAATGAAGAAATCTACACGATGATGTAGGTAAGAATCCTAGGACTTTTGAAAGCCTATGACTTTTGAATTGAATGATTAATAGCTGCCACTTACACCCAATTAATACCAAACTAATACCCACCCATTTTAGGGTGGGTATTATTAATGGGATACATTATCCAAGTAACTAGACACAACCTGGAACTGTCGCCGATAGGAACTCTCCCCGACGTTGCTATTTTTTTCGTCGGCGAGTGTTCCTATTTTAGACATGTTTCTGAATTCAGGGATTAAATACCAGCAATAGCCTGAACAGTTAGGTTAGGTTAGGTTGGCCAGTTGACTATATGTCTAGGTTAGGTTAGTGATTGAGCGGGGGTGATTCCCCCCCTGATCAGCACCGAAATAATACCGACTTGACATATTACAGTAGATGGGTAAGGTTGAAATGAAAGCCTGCATTCTAGTGATTTTTATGTGCTTTAACCCCACAATTTCAGTGGTCGTGAACTTGCCTAGAATAACATCTCACTACCCCAGCTTCCATCATTGAACCATTCATTCAATACTTTCGCTTTACTCACATACCATCTCTTAGAGTTGGAGTAGAGTGTACCTACTCTTCTCAGACATCCTTGCCCACCAATCACACATTCCTTTATCCTCTACATACTCTTATAGGTAAATATGCAGTTCCAACCAATACTCCCTACTGACCAATACTCTACCACTCAAGTGTACCTACTCTTCTCAGACATCCTTGCCCACCAATCACACATTCCTTTATCCTCTATATACTCTTTTAGGTAAATGTGCAGATTCAACCAATACTCCCTATTGACCAATACTCTAACATTAAAGTGTATATCCTACCTACTCTTCTCAGACATTCTTGCCCACCAATCACACATTCCTTTATCCTCTACATACTCTTTTAGGTAAATATGCAGTTTCAACCAATACTCCCTTTTGACCAATACTCTTCTGACATAGCCCCCCAAGACCCCCTGCTAGTTAACTAATCTAACCCGGGCATTGATTACATAGCCTAACCTCACTGGGGGGAGGGTTTCGCCCCCCCAGATCCCCATGTGCTATTTTTTCATTTCCGACAGCTTTTGTGTGGGTTAGAAATACTTCTTATAATAAGAACGAAACGTTCCGGATACTTAAAACCACCGATTGGTTGTGTTGTATTGTATTGGTCTAAACTGCACTTATACCTTTATGTATTTCACTTTTCCACCTACAGTACATGCATTCCACGTACTATAGTACACCGGTGCTCGAATGTCTCTTATCTTTGCCTCTCCGTAGCATTGATGAGAGGAGGATGCAGGCAGTTCGTACACAAGTTGTTTCGTACACCAGTAGATTCGTACACCTAAAAGTTGTTTCGTAGTCTATATGAAACTATAGTCGTTTCGTACACTCAGCTCAGAGTTTAACTTGATGACTAGAGTTACGAAACGACACACCAGGTATGTACGAAAAAACTCAAAATCAGTGTACGAAACAACTAACAAAACCTGGGTACGAAGCAACTTGTGTACGAAACTCCCTTTATTGCTAGTCCTTTCCTCCCCTAAACACACACATCAAGGTTACCTAGTTTATCTGCCGTTCCAGCAGTCATTTTACTTAATCTGCTTCTCTATCCATTCTTCATACACCTTGCGTACCCACCCTTCGTTCGTTCCAATCTCACTTTATGCCACCGCCATCCGTATCCTTCACTTGACTCATTCTCTCCATCTCATCCTTGTCTCCTATTCTCCTCCGGCCACTTCCCGCATCGTCCTCTCCCATATCATCTTCTCTATACACTTCTAGCACAAGCCACATTTCTTTTTTATTTGCACTTCACTCATTCCAGTCATCTATAGGCATTCGGCAGCATACCATTCATTGCACTCTTCACATTCCCCTTACAGCGTCCTGACCAACCATAAACAACTCAACATGAAATAAACAACTAATAATATAACTTTATATGGCTTGTATATTAGAAAAACCTTCATCATGCGACCCTACGAACAGTGTGCGAGTATTCTTCAGCAACCTTAGCACTATGAACAAATATGGTGAGAAAACGAACAAATATGGCGGATGGATGTTCGCAAAGATCGTTTGAAAATACCTCTAAACGCGTTACGAACGTTCCAAGATCAATCTAAGTGCAAACAAAGATGATCTTAGAGACGCGTTACGAACGTTCGAACATCCGGCCCCAGCATAGCACTATAGTAATGTTATATACTGGTAAAATGACTTCATGCTCATTGGATTGGGTCCTGGGTGCTTTTTTCTCTCAACATTTTCAGTGTCCCCTGATGAATGGTGCCACTTCTGTATTTGGGGATTATGATATGTTTCTACACCGCTGATGACTACTTTTACGATATTTCATAATTTCTGGATACTATTACTCAAATATATATTCCTGATGAAAGCATAGTTAGTCGTTTTGCCACTTGTATGTCTTATAGGTAGTTAGTGACCTAGTAGTAGTAGTGCTTCTGTTCTTCCAGCATCAGTCTCATTTTCCTTTTCTCCTGCCTTGAATGGGTTAAAGCAAGTATCAGTACAAGCACAACTGCAATACACAGTGCATGATATCTTGCTGTGGTGACAACTGCAACGTTTCGTGATGCATGTCTTCACTGCAGCCTTACAACCACACTGCACCACGTCCATCAGATCCTTGGGTCCTGGAGGTTGATCAGAGGTTGACGGTACTGGGTATTACATTTGATTACCCACCCATACTTCGTAATGTCAAGTACAGGTGGAGCCACCTAGTCAGCAGCTTTAGCGAATATAGTCTGCAGATGGGCACGTAAGATGTGCAGGAAGAAATTTTGTTCTGTGGGTGGTAGTGACGTTACTTTGAGTTGCATGCCATGCTTCCTTGTCACCATTTTTTATCTTGCCTAGCTCAATGGGGTGCCTTGTGGTTGACCATAGAGAGCACAAATGAATGCCTGCCCTGCTTCTACAAGTTATACATGAGTAGCATCTAGTTAACCCAAAACTGAGTACAGGCCAGGTAAGTCACCAGCTATAAAGGTCTTCAGGGGCGACACATTCCCCTTGCTATACAGGTATGAGGTGGCATCTGCCACTAGCCAGTTAGATAGTATATCCCTAGAATCTGCAGGTATTTCGAACCAAGTTGTGCACAGGTTGCGTTGATGTCCCAAACTGCTTCATTCCAATGTTCCATCTGCACTGTGGCCTGGATCTTGTGTTTGTACACCCAGTATACAAGGATAGCAAATACATCGATGTCATCTGAAAGGATGCGGATTACTTGCGTTCCAGACTCAGTAGCCATGAGGAGTTATGAAATCATTGTTATGTCTGCTTCGTCATGTTTGAACACACCACTACTAGAACTCTCCACAGTCACTCCTTCTCCAAAGTTGTAGGTACTTAGCACTTTCAGCAGTTGCAGCTTGTTGTGCTTATTTCTCATGATAGCATCTCAACTAGGAAGTGGTGTGTTGATGGTGAGGTTGTAGTTGATGGAGCCGAAACCAGCACGTCGCATACGCTCATGGTCATTTGCAGAAACACCGTTGTATATGTCAAAAATTAAGATCTTCTCACCAGGCAGAGAGAGCAACCTAGTCTTGATGGACTTGACTATGACAGATGGATCACCTTTTGATGGCCAAACAATGTGGTATAGATGCTGGCTCATATAGACAATGTTGGCCTTTAGTAGCGTTGGTTTCTTGTCTGCACACACAGTTTCCGAGCCAGAGGTGCTTTGCTACCTTTTCTCAGGCAGCCATACTCATCAATGAGTAAGGGCGGTATGGGACACAACTCGTAATGGAAAATGTGTGCTAGATTCATGTGTTGCTGTTGTCCAACGGTCAACAGTCTGAGGAAGTAGGTCGAAGATCATCTTGTCTCCAGCGTTCACCCCTTTCTTAATGTGTTCCATAGTTTTGATGGGGCTAGGGATGGCTGCATGGAATCCTGATGGCAGGGATGTCCGGAATTCTGTAGCCATTTCAGCGCATATGTCAAGTGATTCAGCAACATTCACCTCAGCATCAGGAGGACCACATAATTTACCATTGGGCGATTTTATGGAGGTGTGGTGACTTGTTCTGCAATGGATGAGACTCTTTTGAGAGTTCAAGCAGGATTCGATGTCGGTCATCTGTGTCCATCTCTCTCAATTATCCCTCTCCTCCTTGTGGCGTGGTCCGCTACATGTATGACTTGCTCCAGCTTGATCTTTGCGTTTCTTGACTGGGATATCAAGGTAGATTATTCAACTAACAGGCTTTGACGTAAAACAAATTTTCAAAAAATAAAAAATGTGCTCCATGATGTCAGAGATGTAAGCAGTGACGGGATATGAATCAATCCATTATGCAACCCTTTTCGGAGTTAGGGTCATACCCTTGAGCCCACCTTTCCAATTCGAATGGCAGTTTGCTCACCAAACTGGTCAGAGCTCACGCCATTCCAGTAACCCTCTTGATGACGACATACAAATGCTTCTGACATAAGCTCTTTCTTGGCTGCGTGTGGTATTAGGTGGCGCATCTCAAGAATGGGATGGGTAATGTAGCGGGCATAGTGATGATTGCCAGCAGCAAAGAAATAAGGGAGCGCATGCGCTCGAGCATGAGCTGCTGAAGTAGGAAATCTCCCTCCCTCTCACAATGAAGCAGCTGATGAACAAGCAGCAGAGTAGGTTTAATGAGGTTTTCAACCCATTGCCTGCCAATTGGGTGGTTCCGACACATTTCAAGGTAGTTATTTAAGGCCATGAGTGTCTTGAGACTAATGATGAGGAAACTGTTCAGAAGAGTAGTGGAATCCATTCGGAATGCTCTCATGGGCCGGACCCAAGACTTGTCACTCATGATTCCTGCTATTCCTCCAAACGCTGAGCTGATAAATACCTCAACACCTCATCCCTGCATTCGTTTACCAATGCAGCCACATAAGGATTGTATGGTATGCATGATGAGACCTAAGAATAACATTTTGGAAGCGATCATTGTTATCCCGTTTGGTTTAACAGGCCACCATGTACAACTACATGTCAACTGAGATATGGACCTATGACATCCCCATGTCAGTCAACGACCTTGTTAAATAGTACACAATTCCACTCCATTGCCCTTTCCTGTGCAATGAGAAAGTTAGGCCATGCCATGCCCTTTCCATGTGCAATTGCTAGACTATTCTGGCGGGCACATACTTATAAATATGAGATACCAGAGGTGACCTCTATAGCTGGTAGGTTCACCTTGGCCCCCCCGGTCACAATGTCCCTTTTGGTGTGAAATATATTGTTAATATTTTTTACTGCGAGTGAGATTGAACTTGAACTTTTACCCTGAATTTGACTCCAAATCACAAAACTGACCCCAGATATCGAATTCTCAGGTCAGAAATCTATTAAAAAAACACATACCACATGTGAATGTAAGTTAGTTAGATAAAAGGTAAGGTTATACTCCATCGCTGTCGGAAGCGGCCATTTTGAATGTATGCAAATTACAGGATATCCCTAAAGTTGCCAATTCAACCAAGGTAAATTTTCTTTACAGACCCATTTTGTAAGAAACCACCAAAAAACAAAACACTTTTCACAACAACAAGGTCATCAATCTGGCACCAATCTCAGAGTTAAAATAGTAGAGCCTGAAGAGATGATATACGTTTTGCGATTACTGTATAATAATTATCCGTTCACATATCAGGTAGAATCAACTTTTTGCACAACTTTTTCGCCCGTCCTCATAATATCGTAATCATTTTGTAGTCCGTAATATATGAATAATATATCAGTCTAACTTAGCAATCAGCATAATTTACTGCTTGAAGCTAAGATCGCAAATTCACGCTCTGAATCCTGGCTCTACGATTACATTAACTTATTCACTCGTGCTCCTAAGACGGCCGCCTCCGTACCGAGCCGACTACCGATGTATACTGGACACGTTGAGTGAGCAGCGCCGATTCAAATGTACTCGACATGTTGAGCAACACTAAACTCATAAAATTCACATCACATTCCATTTTATAGCAATGTTCTGTCAAACTACATTTCGTAGCATATTGAAATACCTTTCTATGTCTTTCTTATAACTGAAGATAATACTTCACAGACAATGAGTGGATATTTCTGATGATAAGTTTATGATTTTTCGTAATATTATTCGACGAATACTAATACTTTGCTCAAGTATTTAATCTGAATAAAAATACTTTGATTTTTTATAACGATAATTCGAATACGAATACGAATAGACCATAATAATGTATTCGAATGGATACATTATTATTCGAATTACCCATACGAATAATTTACCATTGGTGTATGTCTGTCAGTCTGTGTGTATATGTGTGTGTGTGTGTGTGTGTGTGTGTGTGTGTGTGTGTGTGTGTGTGTGTGTGTGTGTGTGTGTGTGTGTGTGTGTGTGTCATTCGCCCTTGGTCTTGTCCAAGTGAGTCGGGACTCGTGATCGCCAGTTTCGCGATCACCAGTGTGTGTATGTGTGTGCGTTTGTGTGTGTGTATGTGTGTATGTGTGTGTGTGTGTGTGTGTGTGTGTGTGTGTGTGTGTGTGTGTGTGTGTGTGTGTGTGTGTGTGTGTGTGTGTGTGTGTGTGTGTGTGCGCCAATTCGTCATTCTATCTGGAAACACACATGACTCGACAACGATATTTTCTTTCGTCACAACAAAACACAATAACGTGATAATTTATACATCTCTCTCTCTCTCTCTCTCTCCTCTCTCTCTCTCTCTCTCTCTCTCTCTCTCTCTCTCTCTCTCTCTCTCCTCTCTCTCTCTCTCTCTCTCTCTCTCTCTCTTCCTCTCTCCTCTCTCTCTCTCTCTCTCTCTCTAAGATTTGGACGAGAGCCACGAGGAATACAAAAGACAAACATATGAAGAAAAGATGGAGGAACTGGCGAAAAATAATTATAAACTTGCAAGAGAGCCTCCCCTTCCTTCCCAATGGAACTGAATAGGAAGGAGAAGGAGGAGGAGCAGGAAGAAGAGGAGGAATAGGAGGAGGAGGAGGAGGAGGAGAAATAAAAATAAAAATAAAAATAAAAAGAAGAAAAAGAAAAGGAGCAAAAGAAGATGAATAAGTGTGGGGAGGAATATATATATATATATATATATATATATATATATATATATATATATATATATATATATATATATATATATATATATATATATATATATATATATATATATAATATATATATATATATATATATATATGGGGAGGCGGTAGCAGAGTAGTTAGCGTCACCGAGGGACGTTCTCGAAGTCCCGAGTTCGATCCCGAGTGAGACCCATAAATCCACTTAAAATATTTTTGCACCGTCGAGTGGCCTAAGAACACCACATGCCGCCCATTAACTCTACCTTCGATTGCGAGTGCATCGGAGGACACAGGGGGGCGGCAGGAGCCTCTAATCACAGGCGTCACTATAAAAATCTTGCCTGCGCCACCAAGGGCGAGGGCCAACCATCACAGCCCTCAAGTGGGCCTCCAGGGCCTACCACCCGAGCCCTGGAGGCCACTGCCTACAGGCGCTATAGACATAAATGTAATATATATATATATATATATATATATATATATATATATATATATATATATATATATATATTATATATATATATATATATATATATATATAATATATATATATATATATATATATATATATATATATATATATATATAATATATATATATATATATATATATATATATATAACTTACCAACAAGACTTACCAATACATTTTGCGAGTTCACTACTGATCTACCCAGATCCTATTGCCCGCCTCCAATTCTATCCGTTTTATGTGGTGGTCATATCTTTTTTTTAATGTGTTTAAAGAGGAAGCACTCACAACGTGTTCAGGAAGGTTGTTCCAGGAGTTGATTAGCCGGTGTGCAAAAGGGTTCTTTGTTTTTGTTTTGTTGCACCTTTCCTTAAACAAGTGACTAGAGTGTCCTCTAAGGTTAGTGGTGGATAACTTGAAAAGGTCTTGTGTATCCAAGTTTTCGATGCCATTCAAAATTGTGTAGACCTCAATCATGTCTCCTCTTTTTCTTCTATCCTCCAATATGGGTTAGTCCAGTTTTTTCAGTCTTTCTTCATAACTAAGGTGTTTTATGGTTGGGACAAGTTTTGTTGCTCTCCTTTGTACTTTTTCAATGTTGTCTATGTCTCTCCTCAGTTGGGGGGACCATACTTGCACTGCATACTCCAGATAAGGGCGCACGAACGTTCTGTATACGTTGGCAAAACCTTCTTCTGTCCAGTTTTTAAAAGTTCTCTCTATGAGACCTAGGATGTTGTATGAACTATTTTGTCTATGTGGTCTCTGAATTTGAATTCTTTGGTACACAACACACCTAGGTCCTTTTCCTTCGGAACTTCTGCTATGTTGTTTCCTACAATATGGTATTGGTGGCACTGGTTTTTGTTGAAATTTAGTAGCCATGTTTCAGACCAGTGCTCCATCTTTTCAATGTCGTTTTGTATTTGTTTTGCTTGGTTCATGGTGGATACAAGGAAATAAGGATTTTTTGGTTCAAGTGAAAGAAAGCCATTAACTGACCCGTTACGTGACTCGGCGCCACCACGTGACTCTCCCTCCAGTGATGCCAATACCCTACCAGTGGTGCCAAAAAAGTGTCTCTCTTCTTCCTACTCTCTCGTTCAGCATAACATAATCGCACTACCACCCCATTAAGTATTCCTGAATGCGTACAGCTCTACACTTAACACACAAGATACATAAAGAACTGGTGATCAAGTTTTGGGTCAAAGGTAGTGAAAGTGAAATGTGAACTTAGTGCAAAATAAACGATAAGTGCAAAACTACCTGGCCCTACCCCCCCTTGCAGTTTCTCACTCTAGTCGGCGCATGCACAGAAGACCCCTGAAGCCGACGACGTCATCTTTAAAGTGTTTTATAGACTTTCTGACCTCGCCGCAAAAGAATTGTGTACACCACATGAAATAACTGATATCAAGGACTGTGAACAACAAGCAAAGTGTCAAAATGTCAACTCAAAACATGTCACACGGCAATGCTTCAACACCAGGTGTGCACGCGCAACATAACACTGCGCAAGGGCACCAGTGCCCGCCACCAGGTACTGAACCATCCTTACGACATCCAACTAGGGAATTTTTAAACAAATTCCACAAAGCAGACTTTCAAAAACGGTGTCGTGAGTTAGGGCTAACTAAAATATGGGTGAACAAAGACCTGTTCATTAACATGATACTCGAAGCACCTCAGACAGCACACCAATCACCCAACAACCCAGGGCCTGCCCTCCCGTTACCAGCTAACCAGATTCAATCCCCCTCTATACCTGATGATCCAGTCCCAGCCCCCATGCTATCTGACTCACAGCAGCCGACCCTCCCAACATCTGACGAACAAGGGCCTACTCTCTTACCACCTGATGGACCAGGGCCTGCCCCCACAACACCTGATAGCCCAGGATCAGTCCCCACAATACCTAATAGATCAGGGCCAGCCATCCCGCTACCTGAAGCACAGCAGCTGCCTGCCCCCCACAACACTTAAAGACTCGGGTCAGCTGTGCCAAAACCTCCATCACTTCCCAATTCAGGGCCAGCCTCCCCATCTCTAGTCACCACGCGGGAAGCCCACTCACCCCTGGACAATACGCTTACATCATCTCCACCCTCCGACTCTGCCTCCGAAACCTCTGACGTCAGTGGAGAGAACGATGTGGTAAGGGAAGAAGTGCGCAAAATGACAAAGAACATTGAAACAATGGTGTCTAAACTGGAAACTAAAGACCTGGAAGTCGAATTGCTGGGAACTGAAATCAAGACCGCTTACGTAACAATAGAACTCCTACAGCAACGAGTTAGCGTACTGGAAAAACAACAAAACAACAACAACCATCAAAATAAACCAGATGCAGACTCACCATCCACTACTAACTGTCTCCTACTGGGGGACACCAACTTACGACGAGTTCTACGCTCTGATTTGGCTCAAGACACCTCAGTTAGAACTATCACCGGGGCTAATCTAGACCTGCTCAGAAGCTGGGTGACAGAGAAGCTCACTCGTATCCCTTCTGGATGTGTGATCTACTGTGGTATGAGTGATATTCTTGATGACGTTGCTCCAGAAACAATGTTAAATAACTTAGGCTTCTTAATTAGTGACCTCAATAACAAAAGTGATAACATGAAAATAAACGTATGTCAGATTGTGCCAATGCCGATGTCGAGTGCAATCCAAGCTAACATAGATAACTATAATGAACTCCTAGAAAAATTGGGGGAAACAAACGGTGTGGCAATAGTGAAAACAACACCTACGTTCAGACTTGGTACCGGTGACTTAGATGATTTATGTTTTGACATGGAAAGGGAAAATGAACCTTATACTATAAATAGACTAGGTGCTATTAAATTATTGGGAACCATTGACAAACAGTGCCCAGGATTCCGACTCTGCTCGAACTGGAACAATGTTAATAGACTGGCCACTAGTTTTCCCAATGCCAATCAAAATAAGTATGTTAATACAAATAAAAAAAATAATATGAAACAATCACACCAAAGTACTTCCTAACTTTGGCCTCCCTCAACAACCGTCCATAGCGTTGCCCCCCCACCCCTCATACGCCAAGGTAGCTCACCACCTCCCTCTCACTACAACTGCTCAGGGAGGAGCCTCATTGACCCCATCCAGCTTGGTGCGTTCCCTTCCCTCTTCCACAGCACACGCCCGGATGGCCGCCTCTTACCCCCCATCCCCCAAACGCCCCACCCTACCTCAACTACGCCCAGGCAGTGGGGCGCCTCGCACCCTCCTCCTGTGCGTGGCTCTATGCCCCGAGGTGATGCCTTGAGGCCTCGGGGCACCGAAGCAGCACGGTGGGAGTAAAGTCGGGGCGGCGGGAGAGGCGAAACCACCTCCCACACAGCTCGGAACGGCCGGCATGAGTTCCGGGATATATCACAGGGAGACAACTACTCCAGAACGGTATCCAACACACACGACCATCAGCTTCGGTGTTTTCATTGTCATCAATTAGGACAAAAGCAAAGGCAGTGTAAATATAATAACCCATAGAAAGTAGGCGAGGAAGGCAGGGCCGATGAAAATACCATTAACAAACGGAATTATCTACAAATCGATCACATTAATTCCCAAAGCCTTTTAGCCAATAAAGATGCAATAAATGTTTTAACTAAAGACAGAAACAGTGATATATTGTGTGAGTGAAACATGGCTATCTTCTGACATGAATGACGAATATATCGCAATACCTGTTTATGTTGTTTTTAGGTGTGACAAAGGAAGAGGTGGAGGTGTTTGCATTTATGTATAGGATACTTATAAAGTAGCACCTGTCGACATAGATATTGAAAGACCAAAGGGCGTAGAGGACGTTTGGGTCACGGTGCATTGTCGGAAGCTACCCTCAGTTATTGTTGGCTGTTTGTACCGCCACCCTAAGTCTCTCACACACGTTTGATTATATCAGTAATGTCCTCCACAATATTTCTCTACACAATAAGCCATGCTACATACTTGGTGATTTTAACGATAATCTTTTACAAGAAAATAATAAGCTTCAGCAGATTATAATAAACGCTAAGATGGCTCAATTAATTAATACTCCAAAAAGAATCGCTCCTCCTTCTGCTACCCTTCTGGACATAGTTGTTACCAATAAACCTGAGTCGTTAATCCACTCCGACACGACCCCTTGCTCTTTGGGGGACCATGAACTCATCAGCGTCACGGTAGACCTACACAAGCCGAAGCGTCAACCTACTCTCAAAACTTTTCGCCAAATAAAAAGTTATTCTCCTGACATGCTATGTACCTTATTATTAAATGAAAGACATGTTCTTGACAAAGTATTCAATACAGATAACATCGACATTCAGGTCCAGGTATTCACAGAACACTTTCTTAAATGTATGAATACATGTGCAGTGCACCCAAGGTAAGTAAAGAAGTGAGGAAGCCTTTCGCACCGTGGATAACTGACGACTTGAAAACCATAATGCAGGAACGTAACGACGTCCAGCGACAACTTAAATATGACCGAGACAAAGCAAATTTGCAGAACAGATATAGGACATTGAAAAAACAGGTCAAGAGGTCACTCCGTAACTCTAAATCCCAATATAACAAAAATTAAATTGAAAAAAACAGTGGCAACACTGCTGTTATCAGGCGCATTCTAAAGGAATTGGTTCCCAGTAAGAAAAAATAAAGCAAATGTAACACTTGCGGCCAATAATGAAGATATAAAGTGAAGAGCCGAATAATTTAATAGTTTTTTTGCAAACGTGGGAAAAATGTGTTTGATAAAGTCCAACAAAATATAAGAGAAAGTGACGGAAGACCCCATACAGCGCAACAAGATGTCACAAACAGTATGTTTAGACCCAAGCCAGTGAATAGTGAGACTGTTATTCTAACACTAAAACACCTGAAGAACACCCACTCTTATGGTTCTGATGAAATTCCACTTCGTTTTATAAAAGACTCGCTATCAGTAATTATAACATATTTAACTTGTAATTATCAACACATCAATTGTAACCGGAGTTATACCAGCTGCATGGAAACACGCTATGGTTGTTCCAATATTTAAGTCAGGTGACAATGAAGTAGCTGGTAACTACCGCCCCATATCTCTGCTACCTATACTATCTAAGGTCTTAGAAAAAATCATAGCTACACAACTCTCTGAACACCTGGAAAGTAAGCAACTACTTAGTAACACCCAACACGGTTTTAGGTCTGCTCTCTCAACTGACACTGCTCTCTTAACACTGTCTAATAAATTATACGAGAACATTGACAGCAAGAAAGTTTCCTTGGTATCATTATGTAACCTTTCCAAAGCTTTCGACAGCGTAAGTCACGAAATACTAATGAAAAAGTGTATTATGTCAAACATAGATCCCTTCTGGTTTCGAAATTATCTTGAAAATAGAACGCAATCTGTGCGTTTAGGAAATCATGTGTCAGGCAAACTTGAGACTACGTTTGGTGTCCCACAGGGATCTGTGCTCGGTCCTATTCTTTTCCTCATTTATATAAATGATCTCTCCCATTTTATCACCGAGTGTTTAGTGATTCAATACGCCGATGATACTCAATTCATACACATTGTTACCATAGATATTATTCAGGAATTGATTAACAAAAGTGAACAAACTCTAACTAAAGCAAAATTGTATTTTCACACAAATGGCTTAATGTTGAATACTAGCAAAACACAATGTATGTTTTTATTGGCACCCGAGGACAAATGGCACAGATCCCAAGCGACACTCGTATCCAAGTTGATGACAGCACCATAGTGCCGAGCAGCTCCATAAAGAACCTCGCTTTATATTTCGACAACTGTAGTGTTACACGCTTGGCGATATATGCATGTAGCGGGTGGAGGGAATGAGGCGTGTGTATGTCTGTGTGTTCGTTGTGGTGGTTGTGTGGCGTGAAGCAGTGTCTGTAAGTTTGTATGAATGAGGGTGGTTGCTGTACACACAAAGGAGGGTGACGTCATTTGCGGGGATGATTCTGATTGGTGCGGGCACGACCATGCAGCGGCGGGATTGGCTGGTGAGCTGGCGGGGCAGACAAGGGGAGACAGGAAGAGAAGCCCGCGGCCGAGCAGGCAGGGTAGCGGGAAGGGGAGAGCAGGGCGAGAAACAGACCAGGGAGGATGTCTGGAGCGCGGCGGCGACGGCGAGCGCCGCTCCGCCTTCGTTAGTAGAAATCTGAGTGCCTCGCCTTAAGTCAGTACCTTCGTGTGTTTGTGTTGCCTCCCAGTGTCTCTAGTGACTTAGATTACTTACTATTCTATGATTTTCCTATTCTAATGTGAGTACACACTTGTGTATTTTATTGTATGTTTAAGATTTTACTGTGTATTTGATATTCGCATTATTGTATTATATAAGATGTACAAGAATAACCATTGTAAAATGAAAAATAGATTTCTGATTCTGATTCTGATTTATGATACTGGGCTATAGATTTTAGTGTCATCAGCAAAAATTTGGCAATATGATGTAAGGCTGCATGGAAGGTCATTTATATATACGTACTAGGAATAGGAGTGGTCATAGTGCAGAGCCCTGGGGTACACCACTTTGTACATCCACTGGGTCAGACTCTACTCCACTTACTTTTACTTTCTGATGACGGTTTGATAAAAAGTCTTCAATCCATCTCAAGATTTTACCTCCAATTCCAGTTCTACGGAGCTTCCATATTAGTCTTCCGTTCGTGTGGCACCGTGTCAAATGCTTTTGTAAAATTGAAGTACACTATGTCAAATGGGTGGTTTATGTCATGCATGTCCATCCAGTCCTTTAGTGACTCAAGTAGGTTTGCGAGACATGATCATCCCTTCTTGAAGTCATGCTGGTTTTTACAGAACACTATTCTGTCCTTCAAATCTTTGATTAAGACATTCCTTAGTATCTCCTCCATTACTTTCCCAATAATGCAGGTCAGGCTTACTGGTCGGTAGTTTTTTGGCTGAGTTCGACTCCCACTTTTGAATATTGGTGATACGATGGCTTTTTTCCAGCTGTGGGGTACTTCCGAGGTGTTCAGGGATTGGTTGTACAGTGTATCCAGTGGCTAACACAGCTCTTATGTCCTCTGCCAATTATTTTAGCACCTTTGGGTGGATGTTGTCAGGACCTGGGGCCTTGAACTCATTTAGTGCTGCCAACTTAGTCTTAACGACACTTGGTTCTATTTGGATTAACGTCAAATGTTCCTCGTGATTTTCAGAGAGGTAGGTAAACGGTTCTTGTACTTGTCTCTCGTTGTAAGTCTGTTGGTGAAAGTCATTTGCTAAAATTTACACCCTGTCATCCTCCTCTGTAAATACTGATTTGAAAAACCTATTCAATTCATTGGCAGTTTCTCTTACTTTTCCTGTGAGTGTATCATCTTGCATACATGTTCCCTTATTATTCGGTTGCTATTGACATACTTATACAATGCTTTCGGATTGGCATTCACCTCTGCAAACAATTTAAGCTCATAGTCCCTTCTAACTATGCGCAATACTTTTGTGCATTTGTTTCTTTCCTTGATATACTCCTTGTATCTTATCATGTTTGTGTCTTCTATGTAGCGCTTCCACGCAAAGTGTTTGTTTCGGACTGCTCTTTTTGAGTCAGCGTTGAACCATGGCAGTTTATCTCCCCTGGTCTGGTGGGTTATATTCTTTGGAACAAACTCCTTTATCCCAACAGTTATTGCTTTCCTGATGAAACTGCTAATTTCTTGAGTGGTTTTTCCTTGTAATGCTACTCTCCAATTATTTTTTCTGAATGATTCTTAAAATTTGTCATAATCTCCCTTGAAGTAGTTAAATTTTTCTTCATCACTTTGTGGTTGTGGTGGAGTTTGGTAGATATAGTAAAATTTGATGACACCATGATCACTTTTCCCCAAAGGTTGCAGAACTTCCAATTGTTCAATATCATTGTCATCATTGGTGATGACAAGGTCTAGTACAAGGATCTAGACAAGGGCCTGTGGTTTCCTCTAGCACGGGTTATTTTGGTGACATGTTGAGTCAAGAAATTATCTCCTCAACTGTCTAAAAACATATGTTCAGGAGATCCCTCTGGTGCATTTGTGCTGTGTGACTGCCAGTCTATGTTTGAAAAGTTTAAATCTCCTGTTATTAATACACCATTTTGCAGGTCTCCAATCTTTTCAAAAAACTGTAACATCTTCCTGTCGTTTTCTTCAGGAGAATTACCCTTTCTGTATACACAACCTGTGAGGATTTTCGGACCTTTTACCTTCCTGACCCTTTTGAATTGACATTCTGAGAGATTTTTCGCATCCAGGTCATCACAGTCGAATACATCCAAGGTTTTGCGAAAATACATCATTGTTCATCCTCGTATTTCTTCCGTATTGTCTTTCCTTTCTAGGCGGTAATGTTGCAGGATTCCACTACAAAGTTCACTGTTTTGTATGTTTTCTGGCTGACACCAAGTTTCTACTAGGTAGATGATGTATATATATATAATATATATATTATATATATATATATATTTTATATATATATATATATATATATATATAATATATTTTATATATAATATATATATATGAAAAACACCTGCCACGAGCCTGGCTGGCGTGTGTCCTCGGGTGAGTGAGGGGGAGATGAGGAGAGAGAGATGGGGAGAGGGAGGTGCCCCCGCCCCTGGTGGGTCGCACGTGGCGGGCGTCGCTCGGGTTAGTAGTTAGTAGTTAGGGTCTGGCCTTAATAGCGAACACACGTGCCGCTCTGCTCCGCAGCTTCTTGCTATCCATCGTCGTTGAGTTGCTGCGTTTTGGTAGTTGTTGAGTCTTTGTGTAGGAAGTTTGCCCGGCATTCACTTGAGTCCGTGCATAGCTAGAGGGTGTCCGAAATTGTAGTATTTCTTGCGTAGTATTGAAAACACGTGGGTTCCACCATTTAGGTGAGGCTTTCAGGCTGACCACGTGCTAAGTTTAGTATAGAAAGGACGGAAGGCGGGAAACGAATGGTTACCGGGTTTTGGAGTTTTGGCTAGCACAGGAGACACTGACACACACACACATCGCCTGTACACTAATTAACCTTTGTTCTGCGAGGCCAGCTCATAACACGAATACCAGTTTCCCGTCCTTCTGGGTAGTGGGATGAGAAAGGTGGGAGGTGCATTCCAGTAATAACGTAACAGGGAGGAACTTTCCATCACCACTGTTTAACCGCCCAGAGATATAACCGCGGTAGGATTGTGAGGTGTTACGTAGCATATTTCTTCAAGTATCACTTAGAGTGGAGGCGAGAGCAGAGGGTGCTCTCACTCTTGTTTGTTTAGTGATACAGCCGGGCCTGTCATTAGCCTAGGCTGTAATCGGTAGTATACTTTTGTATTTGAGCAGGAGAGAAGAAGGGAGGGTTACGGCCCCTCTCTTTCTCTGGATAGAAGCTGGAGGGCTTTTATTGGTTCACGGTTAGTGAACAGTTTGTTGCGCTTGAGGCTGCAGTCGTAACAGTGGCGACCTTGACAGGATACTTGAAGTGTGCTGCTACGTTAACACTGTCTTGAAGTGTAATACGTTTTGTGTTGTTTTGTGTTGTCTTTTGTACGTCAGTTGAGCACAGCCTAATCCACTATGCCGTCTCCTGTTGGTTCACGAGAGGGTTCCCGACCAACGTCTCCTGATCACGTTTCGTTACCGCCCGTCCCACCCCACAGTACGCTCCATCGTCTGGCGGGTGGCCGTGGTGACAACCCCGGTATAATGCACTCCACGCCTGTATACCAGGGAGGGTTGTCGACGGAGGCTTTGTTGCAGCTGGAATTGAGGAAGTTGGAGGCAGAGGAGAGAAAATCGGAAAGGCAGTGGCAGTCTGAGGAAGCGGAGAGACAGAGGCAGTATGAGCTGGAAAAGTCTCGCTTGGAGTTCACTGCCGCCACTCGTATGTCGCCTCAGGTGCCGACCTGGGAAGACACTGCCGAGATGAGGCTCGCTAGAAGTCTCAAGCTAGTTCCGGCTTTTGACGAGGCAAAGGGGACAGAGTGATTTAGGAGATTTGAAGGCTCGAGAGTTTAAGTAGCCTTGTGAACGGTGGGTTGGACTGGTAGCTAATGTGTTGCAGGGAAAAGCCCTGGAGGCGTATGATCGCATGGACGTGGATGATCTGGAGGATTATGATGAATTTAAGACATCCACCCTCAAGGTGTACGAGCTTCGGCCAGAAGTATACAGGTTCCAGTTCAGAGGTGCTCAGAAAAGGCCGGCAGACACCTACGTGGCCTGTGCTAGGTATCTGGAGGAGACTCTTGGCAAGTGGCTAATGAGTGAGGATGTGGACTCCTTCAAAGACATCAAGGAGTTAATCCTCATGGAGCACTTTACCAACATAGCTGACAAGGACATAGGTGCCAAGATTAGGGAGAAACGCTTTAAATGTTTGAAGGAGGCGGCAACGGGGCCGATGACAGAGTTTTAAAGCTCTACGAGGGTCGGTGCCCAAGGTGGGTTGTACTATTCCGTACTCTCGGGAGAGGACTGCGGAGGAGCAGCCTCTGTAAATAAGACCGCCTGTCGTACAAGGAAGGTAAGGACGAGAGAAACTTAGGAGTCCTTCATCTAGTCCTAAGGTAACCTGCTTCTTTTGGGTAAGCAGACGGGTCACATCAGATGAACTGTGCTAAGTGGAAGGCAACTCAGTCTGCCAAGCCAGTGGCCATGATTTTTGGGGTCCACCCAAAGGGGGAAGGGAGAGGGTTGGAGAAGGACAAGGGTGGTGTGTGGCCTCAGGTAACTGGGGAGTAGTCAGGAAGGCACTCCACCGGTAGAGGCCAGTGACGTGTCTTCCGGTTAACGTCGCCCCAGAAAGCTCTCTCGAAAGTCCCCCACTGGACGGGTGTAAGCCCTTCACGTGTCAAGGCGCGGTATGATTGGGGGTTCCTGTTATCCAGTCATGGTGTTTCGAGACACGGGTGCACAACAGTCAGTGTGCAGGAATGTGACAGGAATAGACGTTAGTACAGGGTGTCACGTGCTCTGTCGGGGACGAATTCGACGGAGTACTATGATTGTGTGCCTGTGGAGCTGGTTTGTCCTATTGTGACAGCTGCAGCTCACGTGGCTGTCGTGGATGTTCTGCCAGTGGACGGGGTAGATTTCCTGCTGGGAAATGACTTGGCGGGAGCTAGGGTATTTCCTTCACCTACGCCCCCCGTCGCGGTCCCAGAGGAGACCTTTGAGGCCTCGGCTGGTGTGGAGAACGGGAGCGGGGTAGTGGAAGCCTCACTCCCCGTGTGTGCCGTCACGAGGTCCATGGCCAGGAAGGCTGTGGCTAAGGACGAGCCGGTGTCCTCTCAGCTTCCTGGGAACAGCTGTAGTACATCAGGGTCACCAGAGAAGGAAATCGGAGTGAAGGGTGTCACCGCAAGGGGGGTAGGGAGGGCGACGGGTCGCACCTTGCGGGGTACACCAGAGGTGGAGCTACACTTAGCTCACCGTCCTCTCAGGTACTCGGGGCCGACTGTAGTAAGACAGGGCCCCTGGAGGAGCTTGAGGAAAGAAGGGGTGCTACTGCAGAGGGTGGGGAGAGTGAGGGCGTCGGTGTTACGTCTGACGCGCACCACCCTGCTGAGTGCACCGGAGGCGGGGCTGACGCCAGCCCTTCGCCTGGTCAGGATCCTGGGGCCGACTGTACAAACATAGGGCTACCGGAGGAACCGGAGGAAGGATGGGGTGCTACTGCAGAGGGTGGGGAGAGTGAGGGCGTCGGTGTTAAGTCTGACGCGCACCACCCTGCTGAGTGCACCGGAGACGAGGTTGAAGCCAGCCTTTCGCCGGGTCAGGATGTTGGGGCCGATTGTATGCCTACAGGGTCACCACCTGAAACACCCGACACTCAGAGTCTCGTTCTGGAGGAGGAAGAGTTTGATTCCCCGGCCAGGCGCACCCGAGGGAGCACGAGGAATGGCGGCGATTTACTGCCTGGTGCTCGGCTTAACACTTCACCCCCTAACTCGTTGTTCTCCAAGGAGTTGGTGTCCATCAGGTCGACTGAGTTAAGCCGCAAGCAGCAGGAGGACGAGACCTTGAAGCCCCTGTTTGCTAGAGGGTGGGAGGAGAAGAGATTAGGGACAGGTAAGGAGGAGTTCATCGTTGTAGCCAACGTGATGCACCGTCGGTGGACTGATGCGGCCACCGAGACTAACGGAGGAGGGGGACGTGCTACAAGTGGTTGTTCCCACGGAGTATCGGGAGGCGTTAGTGCAGTTAGCACATGAGGGGCACTTGGCGGGTCACCTCGGAGTGAAGAAGACGGTTCAACGCTTGAGGCGTAACTTTTGGTGGCTAAAAATGCCTGCCCATGTGGCTTCGTACATCAAGGCGTGCCACACTTGTCAGGTAGTGGGCAAATCGAACCAAGTTCTTCCAGTGGCTCCCTTAGTCCCCATTCCTGCCGTAGAAACCCCGCTCACCCGGGTGATGATTGACGTTGTGGGGCCTTTACCCCCTTCGTCGGCAGGGAACAAGTACCTGCTCACGATTATGGACGTCACTACAAGTACCCTGAAGGTATCCCAGTCAGGAGCATACACGCCAAGGCTATAGTTAAACAACTCATTGGCTTCTTCACTCACTTTGGACTGCCTAAGGAGCTGCAGTCTGATCGGGGAGTTACCTTTACCTCGAACGTGTTCAAGCAGATGCTAAATGACTAAATTAATGGCTAATTCAAGCAGATGCTAAATTAAGTATGTGTTGTCTAGTGCCTACCATCCCCAGTCACAGGGTGCGCTAGAAAGGCACCATCAGACGCTAAAGACCATGCTGCGGTCCTTTTGCTATGACAGTGGGAAGGACTGGGATCTGGGAGTGCCTTTCATCATGTTTGCCGTGAGGGAGGTGCTCTCGGAGTCGTTAGGTTTCTCGCCTAATGAGCTTTATTTCGGCCACCGGGTGCGGGGTCCTTTGGATGTAGTGCGGGAGGCGTGGAGTGGCGCCGCCCAGGGAAAGGCCGAACCATTGCTTGACTTTGTGACCCGTACCCGGGGAAGGTTGCACCAAGCTCTAGAGGTGGCTCGGGAGAACCTAGTTGTGGCCCAGGCCAGAATAAAGGTCTACTATGACCGGAAGGCCAAGGTAAGAAGTTTCCAGCCAGGGGAGGAGGTACTAGCTCTGTTGCCTCTGCAAGGGAAGCCGTTGGCCGCAAAGATTTGTGGTCCATACAGAGTGGAGAGGAGAGTGGGCGATTTGGACTACTTGATCGCTACTCCTGACCGACGCAAGGACTCCCAGCTGTGTCACATAAACATGCTGAAGCCTTACTACCGCCCCTCATACTTCCAGAAAGGGTTGAGTGATTCTCTCAGTTTGGGAGAGGAGGAGGAGGAGGAGTGTGATAGGTTGCCGGTGGTGGGGGGTGGAGAAAAAGAGGGAGTTAGTGATGGTGAGGGTGTTGAGGCTCCTTTGGGTGAGCGGCCACCGCCAAAGGGACAAGGTGTAAGCCCGGAGGAGGGGGCACCCTTGGTCCTGACGCTTGGTGCGGGAGAGGAGCCAGGCTTTGGAGACGTTTTTCCTGTCGGACTGTGAGAGAACAACAGTCAGGAGGCCCTCAGGGAGAAATTGCAATATCTGTCCCCGGAGAGAGGGGTGGATAATGTTATAGCTGATTGCCTGTCCCGCTCAGATTTGCATGACGGCGGGGCTGAAAGAAAATTTTGCTCCAGGGAACAAAACTTTCCCTTGGAGAAAGGCGTGTAACACCTGCCACGAGCCTGGCTGGTGTGTGTCCTCGGGTGAGTGAGGAGGAGGAGATGAGGAGAGAGAGATGGGGAGGAGGTGCCCCCGCCCCTGGTGGGTCCCGCGTGGCGGGCGTCGCTTGGGTTAGTAGAGGTCTGGCCTTAATAGCGAACACACGTGCCGCTCTGCTCCGCAGAATCTTGCTATCCATCGTCGTTGAGTTGCTGCGTTTTGGTAGTTGTTGAGTCTTTGTGTAGGAAGTTTGCCCGGCATTCACTTGAGTCAGTGAATAGCTAGAGGGTGTCTGAAGTTGTAGTATTTCTTGCGTAGTATTGAAAACACGTGGGTTCCACCATTTGGGTGAGGCTTTCGGGCTGACCACGTGCTAAGTTTAGTACTGAAAAGACGTAAGGCGGGAAACGAATGGTTACCGGGTTTTGGAGTTTTGGCTAGCACAGGAGACACTGACACACACACACACATCGCCTGTACACTAATTAACCTTTGTTCTGCGAGGCCAGCTCATAAAACGAATACCAGTTTCCCGTCCTTCTGGGCAGTGGGATGAGAAAGGAGAAAGGTGGAAGGTGCATTCCAGTACTAACGTAACAGGGAGGAACTTTGCATCACCTCTGTTTAACCGCCCAGAGATATAGCCGCGGTAGCATTTTGAGGTGTTACGTAGCATATTTCTTCAAGTATCACTTAGAGTGGAGGCGAGAGCAGAGGGTGCTCGCACTCTTGTGTGTTTAGTGATACAGCCGGGCCTGTCAGTAGCCTAGGCTGTAATCGGTAGTATACATTTGTATTTGAGCAGGAAAAAAGAAGGGAGGGTTACGGCCCCTCTTTTTCTCTGGATAGAAGCTGGAGGGCTTCTATCGGTTCACGGTTAGTGAACAGTCTGTTGCGCTTGAGGCTCCAGTCGTAACAATATATATATATATTTATATATATATATATATATATATATATATATAAATTTGATATATATATATATATATACTAGCCGCAAAGGCCGCCCTCCGGGCGGACTTTTTGGCTAGCTCCTGCGGAGGGCTATTGGTGGGACTTCGGCCCACCACCTGTGTTTGGTGGGCCTTCGGCCCACAACACAGACTCTCCAGATAGCCCCTTCTAACTTTCCTGAATCATGGATGTAGAAATGTATGTATTAACGCCAACCCATTCACATCACCCCAACCCATTCACTCACCCATTACCCATCACCCCCCACCCATTCACTCATCCATTACCCATCACCCCCCACCCATTCACTCACCCATTACCCATCACCACACACCCATTCACTCACCCATTACCCATCACCCCCCATCTATTCCCTCACCCATCACCCTACACCCATTACCCATCACCCCACCCATTCACTCACCCATTACCCATCACCCTACATCAAGGTTTCCTCAATTCTCGCAACCCACTTTTTTTCACAATTATCGCTAATAGGCTGCTACAAAAAAAAAAAAAAGTGATCGGATCATCTCATAAGTGGGCTTAAACCTTCCCTGGTCAACCTGATTCCATAAATGTGGTATATGATGGGATTCCGCCACGGGGGCGGAACCTATACCACACACACACACACACACACACACACACACACACACACACACACACACACAACATCACACACACACACACTTTCGCTTATATTATTAAATATATATATATATATTAATATATAATATATATATATATATATATATATATATTATATAGTATATATATATATATATATATTATGATTATATATATATATATATATATATATATATATATATATAACATATAAATAAATATAATAATATAATATATATAATATATATATGAATAATTAATAATATATATATAATATATATATATATATATATATATATATATATATATATATATATATATATATATATATATATATTGATATATATATATATATATATAATATATATATATATATATATATATATATATATATATATATATATTATAATATATATATCTATATATATATATATATATAAATATATATATATTAATATATAATATAATATAGTTACATATATATAATATATATATATATGATATATATATATATTATAATATATAGAATATATTATACTACATAATATATATGTACTACATATATATATATATATATACTATAATATATATATATACTAGCCGCAAAGCCGCCCTCCGGCGGACTTTTTGACTAGCTCCTGCGGAGGGCTATTGGTGGGCCTTGGCCACCACCTGTGTTTGGTGGGCCGAAGGCCCACCAAACATGACTCTCCAAATAGCCCTTCTAACTTTCCTGAAATCATGGATGTAGAAATGTATGTATTCCCCCACCCATTCACTCACCCATTACCCATCACCCCCCACCCATTCACTCACCCATTACCCATCACCCCCCACCCATTCACTCACCCATTACCCATCACCACACACCCATTCACTCACCCATTACCCATAACCCCCCACCATTCACTCACCCATTACCCATCACCCCCCACCCATTCACTCACCCATTACCCATCACCACAAACCATTACCCATCACCCCCCACCCATTCACTCACCCATTACCCATCACCCCCCACCCATTCACTCACCCATTACCCATCACCCACACCCATTCACTCACCCATTACCCATTACCCCCCACCCATTCACTCACCCATTACCCATCACCACACACCCATTCACTCACCCATTACCCATCACCCCCCACCATTCACTCACCACCATTACCCATCCACCCCCCACCCATTACCCATCACCACACACCCATTACCCACATCCCCCCCCACCCATTATCACCCCCACATCAGACCCATTACCCATCACCACCACCCATTCACTCACCCATTACCCATCACCCCCCACCCATTCACTCACCCATTACCCATCACCCCTCACCCATTCACTCACCCATTACCAACCCCCACCATTATCCCATCCACCCCCCACCCATTCACTCACCCATTACCCATCATCCCCACCCATTCACTCACCCATTACCCATCACCACACACCCATTCACTCACCCATCACCATCCACCCCCCACCCATTCACTCACCCATTACCACACCCCACCCATTCACCCACCCATTACCCATCACCACCACACCCATTCACTCACCCATTACCCATCACCCACCCACCCATTCACTCACCCATTACCCATCACCACACACCCATTACCATCACCCCCCACCCATTTCACTCACCCCCCATCACCCACCCATTCACTCACCCATTACCCATCACCACCACCCATTCACTCACCCATTACCCATCACCACCCCCACCCTCACTCACGCATTACCCATCACCACACACCATTCACTCACCCATTACCCATCACCCCCCACCCATTCACTCACCCATTACCCATCACCACACACCCATTCACTCACCCATTCCCATCACCCCCCACCTATTTCCTCACCCATACCCATCACCCCCAACCCATCACCCCACACCCATTCACTCACCCCACACCCATTACCCATCACACCCCACCCATTCACTCACCCATTACCATCACCCTACATCAGGCTTCCTCAATTCTCGCAACCCACTTTTGTTTCACAATTCTCGCTAATAGGCTGCTAAAAAAAAAAAAAGAAAAGTGATCGATCATCTCATAATGGGCTTATGACCTTCCCCTGGTCAACCTGATTCCAAAAATGTACCATATGAGGTGTTTGTGCCACGGGGGGCGGAACCTATACCACACCACACACACACACACACACAGACACAGACAGCACACCCATTTCGCTATATATTATATATATATATATATTATAATATATATATATATATATATATATATATATATATATATATATAATATATATATAATATATATATATATATATAATATATTCATCGTGTGAGGTTTATAAATATGTGCAGCGCAGAGTGTCTTTTCTTTAATTTTATCATCCACGGTGAGGGCGAAGCGGCGCTATTCCTGACACACGTGTCTCGCACCCCTCACCAGGCGCGACTCAGTTCCGTCTGAAGATTTAACTTTAAAAAACGAGGCGTCAGGCCATGAAGCGTGAAGCAAATGGTGCCGTCTGAATACATCTTAGGTGCGGCGGTTTTCAGCTCCTGAAGAGAGTTTTGCGAGGCATCACTGGGAGGATGAAGGAAGAAGGCGATCAGTTCCTTTCAAGAGTGTTTTCTGGAGGCGTGACAGACGGAGTGATGATGCCGTCAGGGTCTGTCAGCACAGGCGTCGGCGAGGCGTGCATGGGATCTGGGTAGCCTGACGTAGCATGAACTGAGCAGACCCGCCACACGCTGCTTCCCTCATAATTACATAATCACTCTGCTGAAATTGGTGTAAATTTCTAGATTTTCGTTATTCTGATGCAAATAACAAATACTTCTTCCTTTCATTAGGGTTTGAAATGGCTAGTGAAAGTAAATACTGTTCCTTTTACACAATAAATTGAATGGAATTATTTTAACCTACAATTTTTCTTTTCTGTACATTAATGCTGCCTTTAGATGTACGTACAATGAATACCAAATTCAACGGTCAACTGCGCTTGTAATGCACTGTAAGATATGTGTAATAGGAATTATTATTTGTTTGATAATATTGTGTAATGCTGGAATTACCAACACACGCCTTCCGAGTTATATGATCTTATAGGAGGTATGGGAAAGCCTAAATAACCATAGTTCTTTAGTCTAGACCAAGAGTAGCCTAAATACAGTGTATAAGTGAACAGGCTACTTTTAAAGATAACTTCCTTCAAGTTCTTTCACTTCTAGCTCCATTGTCTTTCGCTTTCGTACTTCTTTCTCCTCCATTCCTATCTCCTCCTTCTATCCTCCCTTTCTCCCTCTCCCAAACAGGAGAGACACGAGGGCCCGTAGGGTACGCCGTAGGTCCAACGAAAAGTGAAATATAGATTATTTCGAATTTGAAAGGGTGTTTTCTTATGTAAAATGGAATTTTAAGGGTGGTTTGTACTATTCAACATTTTGGTTTGCGCACTTTTTTCGTTGGGGGCTATTTTTTTCCCCCCAA
>JACEEZ010005203.1:60000-78153 GCA_016584305.1 Chionoecetes opilio | reverse complement strand
GCTAGTTTTCCCCAGGGGCAGTTGGATGGGGAAACCGAGGACATCGTCGGCGCCTCGTCTGTAGAGAGAAGGACGTTTAATAATTACATGTGTGTGTGTGTGTGTGTGTGGTTATTCATCTAGTTGTATTCATCTAGTTGTATTTTTACAGGGTCAGAGCAACGCTCGTATACGGCCCCGTCTCCATATCAACATTTATTTTATCATTCATCCTTAGTGCTTAGTGTTGGCCGAAGCCACCACCCCGGGAGGGGGGTCACAAACCCACGGCTAACACCCGGTACCCATTCACTGCTGGGAGGACAGGGGCTCGGGTTTTAAGAAGACCGCCCGTCTGTCTTCGCACAGACAGTCTGTGTGTGTGTGTGTGTGTGTGTGTGTGTGTGTGTGTGGGTGGGTGTGGTGTGTGTGTGTGTGTGTGTGTGTGTGTGTGTGTGTGTGGGAAAGAGGAGTGGAGGGGGAGGAAAATGTGGAAATGGAAGGAGGTGGTAAGTCTGTTTGAGGAGTAGGAGACGGGGGAGTGATGGTGTGTGTGTGTGTCAGAGGTGGGCACCGCGAACGAAAATCCGTAAACCCCAATCATTACGTTCCGCAACCGCAAGCCCGCAAATTTCTTGAATTTCACACTTCCGCAACCGCAAGTCCGCAAACCGCAAACCAATTAGGTGATACTTTCTCTGCATATATTGCAAAAATTGAGGTATAGCACTTTATGGTAGTAAATTTATATATTTTTTACTAAATCACTTATTCATCGGCAATAATCATCGGCAATCATGATATATATATACATATATCATTTTCTTCATACTAACCCCTCAGCGCCCCACAGATGTTATAGCTCACATTTCACCTTCCCCTCATTGTGACCACTCACTCAATATATCAACTTAAGTGCACACTAAGGGGTAATAATTACTATAAGTACACTACATTCCAAATTATATTTCATTGATATGATATCAGAGCCTTAACCTCAGACTCCTCATTCAGAGTCCTTTGGGGATAGTTCCATCTTGAGCAGGTCAATGTTCCCCTTCCCTTCATGAAGAGCAATCTCTCAAAATTATCGGATGTCAGACTCGCTTTCGTGGCCTTCATGATGCCTGACCCCTGGGAGAACAGTCTCTCCAAAGCTGCAATGCTGGGTATGGCCGTGTTTTACTTAACAAACACATCTACCCAGGCGGCACGAAAAAGGGCGGGGAACATGATCTGCTCCAGCAGCTTGTTCCTCTGCTTCTCCGAACACCAACTCTCAAGCTCTTTCCCCATCTTGTTGGAGAGGCGGATAGAGTTGGTGCCCACTGTAGTTGTGGGTCCTGGGCTCATCCGAACATGGAAATAATAGATACATTTGTAATATATATATAGAGTAAAAAATTTAAGTAATCGGAGTCAGAAAAAAATTAAACTATTACTTAGAAAAACAAATTCTTAGATTGTTTTAAAAATATATTTTTGCACTTAAATCATATATATTACAATAATTTAACAGCATGACGCTCAGTATTGCTAATATAATGACTTGATGTAATGAACTGTCACAACTGAACTGAAGATGCAGTAGATCTTGATAAAATTAACAAGTCTCACCTTGAAAAATTCACCCCTTCGTCTCCATCTGGGCTGTTGCCTTCTGAGGTATCCAAGACAGCCTGCTCCGTGGCCTCGAAAAGCAGTCTTGATTTCACGGCATCTACATTATCAGGGTTAAGAAGGCGGACCACATGCAGCTTGAAGAGGGGGTGGATTGCTGTCAATCAATCATTGGGGGCATACGCCGGAGGGCGCGTTGCCTCGCCCACCCTACGACGACACTCACGGGGGTCACCACGCGCGAGTCCCCATGCAGGCTCCCTTCCCATACGAAGCAACTCTCGACAGGAAAAATCAACTTGCCCCAGCCACGAGCCTTGTGGGCGCCCTATTGGCCTCCTCCACGCCGGATTGTCTCTTACAGATATAACCCGATGGGAAGGATCGGTTTCAGAGAAGCGTGCCACATACCACATGCCAACTCATATAGCCAAAGTTGGCGCTGACGGACTATGCACGTAATAGGCCTCGATTCAGTCTCACGGTGCAATCGCTGATTTGACACGTAATCATCCCAGCGATACCCCATGCTTCTGCAAAGACACTTAGTACCAATGGCATCGATTCGCCTTTTCAAGTCGCTATTTAGTGTTCATGTCTCACAATCATAGAGTAAGACAGGGATTACAAGCGACTTGAAGATCCGGATCTTTGTACTCCTGCACGGGTACCGACAAAGTCAAATACTCGTGCTGAGCGAGTCTATAAAACCGTGGGCTATATCAATCCGCCGTAAGACTTCTTGACGTGACCCGCCATCATTATGGACTGCGCTACCAAGGTATGCAAAACTTTCCAAGATCTCAATGTCCTCGCCGTACGCATGAACACTGTAGGGTACGCCGTAGGTCCAATGAAAAGTGAAATATAGATTATTTCGAATTTGGCAGGGTGTTTTCTTATGTAAAATTGAATTTTAAGGGTAGTTTGTCCTCTTCAACTTTTTGGTTTGAGCACTTCTTGCTATGCAAAAATGGACTTTTATATCTATATGCAAAACATAGCTTAGCCCCGCTAAAGTAACGGCTTCATTTGCACCTATCATCAATTCTTCATCGTCTTTTTCAGGATGGCTTCCTCTTGTAAACCAAGTGGGTCGAAGCCCGCAACTAGACAGAGCTCTGGATCCAAGTTGGCCGCCTTTGTTGGCGGTGGACGAGAGTTTGCTGAGAGTGAGGTGCCTACGTATCGCGGCGTGATGAAGAGGGGAATCCTTCTTCAAGAACTCAGCGGCATCCGGGAGGGTGTTGACAAGCGGGGGTACCCAGTGAGAGACATTGCGAAGGATCTGACCCCCATGTTGCTTGCCCAGTGGAAGAAATCAGACGCGCAGTTTGCACCTCCAGTGGTTGTTATTAACCGGTCCGTGACCAGAAGGATAGATAATTTTTGGAAGAAGGTTAGTGAAGTGGTGAGAGACAGAGCAACTAAAGCAGTAAAGGAATTCGTGGAGAAGAATATGGACAGGCTGTTTGACATAACGGCCTGCCCTCACACGATCTTCCTCTGCAAGGACCAGGAATCCCACTGCTCCAACCCCCAGCTATGCCACGTGAGAGCACACGTGCAGTGTGACTGCCCCCTGGCCAGCAAAGTCCCTACTTTTGACCTGGAGTGGCTGTACTACCAGAGGATCAAAGTTGGGGAGGAGAGTGCAATGATGATGACAGGGGTAGACAAGAATGGGACGCATAGACAAGTGAAAGCAGTAAAGAGAAAGCAGTTGGAAGACGAGGCTAAGCTGAAGAAGCAGAAGCAGAAAGATGAAAATGTCAGATGTCTTGAGCTGCAGGAGCAGATGTTCCTGGGCCAGGCTGGAAATCACCAGGATTCTGAGGATGGGACGGAGGAGTCGTTCACCCTGCCACCCAGAGGAAAGAGGCAGGAGCAACAGGAGCCTGCCATACTGGTAGACCGACTGCTCAGGGAGAGGCTGGGGTCCCTGGCACCCCTTGTGATGCAGTACTTGGACAGGCCAGCTGCAAGAAGAAACACAATGCCAGTCCCGAACATGGCGCTAGCAAGCATCCGGCTCGACGCTCCGCCCACTGCTGCTGCTGCCTTGGCTTCTGGATTCCTCCGGGACCTTATCGCTGACGGCCACCTCTCTCCAGACATGTCGTACCTGGTCTGCGTTCCTAACAAGCTGAGGAGGGCCAGGCAGGATGCCATGGCATCGGCTAGGGACCTTGACCAGGGGAAGCACCAGGGACCCAGGGTACCAAAATAGTTGGATTGGGTTACGATGGGAGGAAGGACAAGACCAGGGCGATGGTGCCCGCAGCTATGGAAACTGCATCCAATGTTGATCAGGGAGGAGCATGTGTCAGTGACAGAGGAGCCATCTGGAAGGTACCTTTGGCACTTTGTACCAGAGGACCCGGTGCCACCTGAGAAGCCTGCGTTCAAGGTGGCTCAGGCTCTCTATGATCTGCTGGTGACATACGACTCCACCGACTCACTGATCGTACTGCAAGGTGACTCAACTAGGGCCAACACGGGGTGGAAGGGTGGTACTCACGCCCATTTGGAGAAGATGCTGGGACGCAAGCTCTTCTGGAGTATATGCGTGTTGCACACAAACGAGTTGCCCCTGCGCCACCTTATCACCAGCATCGACGGGCCTACCTCATCTGACACTGGGCTTCACGGGTCCAGTGTGCAGTCTGCTGTCCAAAGTGAATGAGATGCAGTACAACGCAGAGTTCAGAGGAGTGCCAGGCGGTGAAGATCTCACGGAGATACCGGAGTATATCCTGGTCAACATGTCCACTGACCAGCAGGTCTCCTACCAGCTGGTCCAGGCTGTGAAGCGGGCGTTTCCCGTCCGAGCTGCAGGAGATCAAGTGTGGCAAGGTGTCCCACTCCAGATGGCTCACCACAGCCCAGTCGCTCGTGTACATGTGGACCAGAAAGCATGGACTGACTGGCAAAGAACTAAACACCCTGGAAATCCTAGTCAAGTACTGCCTGCAGGTGTACTTCAAACTCTACTACGACATCAAGGTTCACCACAGACTAGAGGACGGCCCCAAGCACATCCTCATGCAGCTCAGAGTGATGAGATCGCAGCCCAAGAGGTCCAAAACAGCTGTGACCTTCTACGTGCGGACAGGAGCATGGTTCGCACACTCAGAATGTGTCCTCCTCTCGCTGATGGCGAATCAGAGTGAGGACGACCGCAGGTTCGCCGTGACCCAGATTTTGAAGCTGAGGGCTGGCGAGGAGTATGGGGACACCAGTGTAAGACCTCACATCACACCCAAGCTGAACTTGTCAGCCACCAGCTTGCAGACACTGATCAGCTGGCAGCCTGGCCAGGTGCACGAGCCGGAATTCACCTGTTCACTGTCCGGGGATCAGATCCAGGAGATCCTGGTCAAGCCGTACGAGGTTCCGGAGTTCTCTATCCACACACAGAGCACCGAAAGAGTCGTGAAGCAGGTGACAGAGGCTGCGGCAGCAGTGGTGGGGCAGCAGGCCAGAGACGGGTTCATCCGGGCACGGGCCCACCACCGGGAGACCATGCCCTGCTTCAGGTCTAAGAAGGACATGATGGACACGCTCTAGGCAAACGTAGAGGCTGTGACACTGTGATGTAGTGCCTGATGAACGAACTGATCAGAGAGAGCTTACCACGCTAGTCATTTGGAACTCATATTGGTGCATGATGCAATAAACAGGACCAACCGGACACTGCGTACTCATATAAGCATTATTCGATAAGGGTGCAATATAAAAGTGCGATTTTGCATAGTAAGAATTGCTCAAATGCAAATATGGAATCAGATAAAATCATCTTAGAATTCCATTTTACATAGGAAATTGGCATGCCAAAGTTGAGAAAAGGAATTTTTGTTATACGGCGTACCCTAATTTGAACAGACTGTACTGTTTCATCTAGTAAGCCTCCAAATACCTGGACCTTGGTCTTGAGCCAGGAGACCTCAAGCCCCAGAGGCTTTGCCTCCGCGTGCAGCGCCTCAAGAGCCATCACCAGGACCTCCAGCGACTCAGCAAAGATTACTACATCATCGGCAAAAACAAGATCAGTGATCTTGGTGTTGCCGAGGGATGCTCCACGATCACTTTGATCTGCAACTTTGCCCAATACCTAGTCCATACAAATGTTGAAAATTGAAGAAGGAAGGACGCACCTTGCCTCACTCCTTTATTCAGAGGAAAGAAGCTGGATACACCTCCCCACACTTCACAGCACTCTCAGTCCCAGAGTGCAGGGTTGCTGTGGCCATCAAAAAATCCATTTGATCAAAGAGGGAGAGTCACTGGTGGACAAGCAGCGTTCTCTGGACGGTGCGAGTAGCCGCGCAGGAATCGTGTTAAAAATTGAGAGTTTGAGGACATATTTGCGTTTGCGGAAGTGCTTCCACAAACGCAAATCCACAAACATTTACACTTCCGCATATCCGCAAACGAATTCGGACTTCCGCAATTTGCGGAAGTTGCGGTTTGCGGAAGTGTTTGCGGAAGTGCACATCTCTGGTGTGTGTGTGTGTGTGTGTGTGTGTGTGTGTGTGTGTGTGTGTGGTTGTGTGGTGTGTGTGTGTGTGTGTGTGTGTGTTGTGGGGTGTTGTGTGTGTTAAACATGCATAAAAATAAAGCAAAATCTCGCCCACATTGAACTCTCTCTTGTTTACCTTTCCTAAATAACAAAATAAAAAGAAAAAACTTGTTTGATCCAATTTACCGGCGAGAGAGAGAGAGAGAGAGAGAGAGAGAGAGAGAGAGAGAGAGAGAGAGAGAGAGAGAGAGAGAGAGAGAGAGAGAGAGAGAGAGAGAGAGAGAGAGAGAGAGAGAGGGAGAGAGGAGGAAGAGAGAGAGAGCAGAGGAGAGAGAGAGAAGAAAAGGAGAGGAGAGAGAGAGAGAGAGAAAAGAGAAAAAGAAAAAAAAAAAATCACCAATTCAATAAAAATTAAATATGAAAACTGTACTGAATAATTTGTTATGGGAGAGAGAAAGGGAGGGAGGAAGATGATGGAAGGGAGGAGGAAGAGGAAAGTGGAAGGAGAGAGAAAAGTATCGGATAATGATAATCTAATAGAGTTGTAGTGGTGGTGGTGATGATGGTAATGATAGTGGTGATGGTGGTGATGGTGGTGGTGGTGGTAATGATGGTGGTGAGAAAGGAATAAAAACGAGTAAAGGAAATGAAAATGACTGAAGATAACGAGGAAATAGAAAAATAAAAACAAAAGGAATACAAAGGAAGAAGTAAAAAGGAACTTATAGGGAAACCCCCACTCCCTAATATACGTACAAGTAATTCAGTGTGAAATACTACTCTACTACTACAAACTACTACTACTATTTCTATTATTTCCCTACTATACTAAACTACTACTACTATACTACTAACTTACTACATACTACTACTACTATTATTTACATTTTCATTACTACGACTACTCAAACTACTACTACTCCCTGTACTACTACTACTACTACTAATCTACTAATTCACTTTATTACTAACTACTATTTAAAAACTACTACACTCCCTACTACTACTACATTTATTTACCTACAAATAATATAAAATTTTCTATAACTACTCCACTACTGTTACTACTACTACTACTACTTACTACTACAAAAATACTACTACTACTATATACTACTACTACGCAAAAACCAAAAACAAAAACAAAAAAACCCAACAACAACAACTATGCTTTTGGGACTGCATTTACTCAATCCTAAAAATACTACTATCTATACTACTACTACAAAACACTGCATGCTACTCAAACTACTATTTACTACTACTGCACTACTACTACTACATTATATTTACTACCACCACTATACTACAAACTACTACCTACTACTTCTCCTTTTTTTACAACAAAAACAAAACCAACAAAAACCCACAACAACAACCAACAACAAAACAAAAACAACTACACGCTACTCTAAAACCCAAAAAAACAACAACAACAAAAAACAAAAAACAACAACAAAAAACCCAACAACAACAAAAACAACAAAAACTACAAATACTTACTTAACTATTACTATTACTACTACCAGTGTTGTAGGTCCGCGACTTTTTTTGGGGTCTCGAGACTGGTCTCGAGCCCCAAGTTTGATTTGGTTTTGGTTTTGGGGCCCTTGGCTCGTTTGATGTGGTTCTTGGTTTGACTTGGTCTCGAAGTTTCGGGTCCGGATTTTTTGGCTCGAACCAGGCCCCGAGACCAGGTTTAAAAAAAGTGAACCGACGGGGGGGAAAAGGTTTGGGAATTTTTTTTTTTTTTTTTAATCTTTACACGGAAAAAAATCATGGGTTTTTCGATTCACGGCGTGCCATACAGCTTTGTACTGTCTATAGATACTGCAGGGATTTACTCTAGGGTTGATGATGCATATGTTAAAAACCCTGCGAACCTGATAGAGGGCGTGCGAGTCGAGAAAAAACATGCATGCCGGGGGCCCATTTCGCAGTGAAAATCCCCGGGTTTGCACGCACGCATGTTTGCTGCTCCCCTTGTTCCCCTCCGTGTGTTTTATATATGTGTGGGCCCTACCAATCCCCGAAACCCTTCGTACACGTACACCACAGGTTTAGCTATTTCCCGCTTGGGAAAACGTAAAAAACACAAATTGTTATTTTCCCAAAAGTTTGTTTCTTCATCCCAACGAAGCAATGAAACCCAGAAATTTTTGCCCTAGAGTCTTTTGGTTCACATATTTAATTTGTAAATATTTTCCCTTTCCCTTAAAACGTTACCCTTCCCCCCCTTCTACCAAGCTCGTTTTCTTTACATCGAGCAAAAATTTTGGCAGTAGGGTTTTTCGGTGAAAAAACCCAAAAAAATATATACTTTTGGCTTTCCCACTTTTTTTTTTTGGCTTTTTTAAATTTTTAAACCCAAAAGGGAAAAATGAAATTAAATTTGGCGAATTTTTCTGGAAAAACCCCAAAATTTGTTGAAAAAATTCCCTTGGCAAAAAATTTAAAACAATTGGCGGGAAACCCGGGGAAAACCCCTGTCTGGCATGACATGGGGACTCGGCAGTGGGTGTGGGCTACTGGACTAGTCTCGTTTATTTTTCCGTTCGCACACCGGAATAAAGAAAATCATTGGATTTTCACATTTTAAAAAATTTCCCGTTCAAGGACCACAAGTTTTTTTTATATAAAACAGGGAAAAACCGAAGCACACACCCGTTTGTACTTTTTTTGGGGAAAGTAAAGCACACGGACAAGGCTGGCACAAAAAGCCCATGTATTTTTTGGGGACATTTTTTATTATTTATGCTTTTGTTTCCCCTGAACTATAGGAAAATTTTAATTAGGTCCGTTATATTAAAGGTACATTATGAAAAAAAAAATTAAAAAAACCCATTCCTTACAAACGGGAAACGGGGACAATCCCAATTTTAATTTTTGAAGAGTAGGGGAACCAAAAAAACATTCAGATAAAAGTCATTTTAAAAAAAAAACCAAAATTATATGATTGTTTTTTGGTTTTGGCCCTGTTTGGGGGGTTTCTGGTCTTGGTCTTGGTCTTGGTCTGGGATTTGCGGGGTTTTGGGTTTCGGAAAGGTTCTGGTTTCTTGGTTTTGGGTTTTGGGGCCTCGAAGGGTCGGGTTTTGGTCTTGGCCCTTGGTTCGGGGGGTTTCGGGGTCTTGACTAAAACACTGACACTATTTACTATTTAACTACTACTACTACACTATTACAAATACAAACCACTACTGCCACTACTACTACTAATAATTAAAATAATAATCCCAAACCACTACTACTACTATCGTAATAAAGAAATCAGAAAACCCTTGAACTTATAAAAAAAGGGGATTACACGAATTTCCCCAACAGAAAAAACAAGAAAAAAATAAGAAACCTGGTTTTTTTGGGACGTTCTCATTAACTTTTGCTAAATTTTACAGCGAAAAACAATGGAAACTAGAGGGGGGGGCACTCCGTAAGCGCCCTAGCTCCGCCCGGGAAAATTTTATAAAAAATACGTTTTTATATATATTTTAATTTATATTAAAAATATAAAATATATAATTTTTATATATATATAATATATATTATATTCCCATAGTTATATATAAAAATATATATTATATATATATATATATATATAGGGACCAGTATGAGCGCATACCTCCGGGGCGGGAAAATTTTATCAATTGGTTGCCATGGTAAATTTTTTTTTCAATGATTCATTTTCCCAAAAATTTAAATTTAGTTTTTCCTTAAACCAAAAAAGAAAATGGTATATGAGTTTGGGGCCAAATCTATTCGTAATTTTTTGAGAAATCCCCGTTTTCACTAAACAAACAGACGGGCAGACAACAGACGATCGGGGTGAAAACCCCTAACCCCCCCACTTTTGTTGGCGGAGGGGAAAAAAACGTAAAAATTTGATAAAAAAGAAAATGAACGCAAAAATTTATGAGCGAAATTTTTTACAAGGACGTCCTGGGGGAACAGAAAACGGTTGGAATTAACCCACAATTGAACCCGAAAAACTGAAACTACTGAAAAATTGAAAAATAAACTGAAAAAACTAATGAAACTGAACTGAAAAAGGGAAAATTGAAACTGAACTGAAAAAAAGTAAAAATAAACTTTTAAAAACTGAAACTTAAATGAAAAAAATGTAAAAAATTTAAAAGAAACCCGAAAAAAAAAAATAACTGAAAAAAATGAAACTACTCAAAAAAACTGGGAAAATGACCTGAAAAAAATGTAACTGAAACTACCAGAAAAAATGGAAAAAATTACACATGAAAATTAATTACCCCCCAAAAAAGGAATGGGGAAATTTTTGAATGAAGTTTGGGAAATGATGATGATGATGATGGGGGAAAAGCAATAATGATAAAGATGTTTTTTTAAAGATGATATTGACCAAAGGATAATAAAACAAAAATTACAAATTATTATTTTTTTTTCATTATATCATTTTTTATCAGGGGTACGTACTACCCAAATTTTAAACATTATCAACTATTATTAAAATTTTTTTATTACATTTTTTGTAATTATCATGATTATTACCCCTTTCTACATTTTTATCATTAAACCCCCATTATTTTTACTATCATCATTATTACCAGCAAAATTTTTTTGCCAAATCTCAATGAAAAAGTTACTATTATCGTTTTTACCCACCCTTTAAACCCCACCCTTTTTAAAAGAGAGAAAAATTCAAGGTAGACAGGGCAGGAGAAACCCAATTAAAAAATACGAGAGAGAGAAAAGAGAGAGGAGAGGGGAGAGAGAGGAAGAAGAGGGGGAGGAGGGGAGAGAGAGAGAGGGGGAGAGAGAGAGGAGAGAGAGGGGAAAAGAGAGGGAGAGAGAGAGGGGAGGGGAGAGAGGGGAGAAGAGAGAGGGGGGAAAAGAGAAGAGGAAAAAAAAAAGGGGAAAAAAAGGGGAGCGGGCGGGGCGGCGAGCGAGGGAGAGAGGGCGGCGGGAGAGAGAGGGGGAAGGGAGAGAGAAAGGGGGAGAAGAAAAGGAGAGGGGAGAGGGAGAGGAGGGGAGAAGAGAGAGAGAAGAGAAAAGAAGAGAGAGAAACACCTCAAACCCCCCCACCAAAACAGCCCCACCTTCCTGAAACTGCAAATTTCCTGACCTAACTCCCCGGGCCCCCCATCCCCGCCCCCCCAAACCCGCCACCCCGGGGGGGACCCCCGGTAAAACCTGCCACCCGGGGGGACCCCTTCGAGGGAGAAACCCCCGGTACTCGAGGGGAAACTGAAGGTTTGGGGCATAAAACCCTTTGGCCCCTTTAAGGACTCCATCAACATCCTGGGGGTGGAGGTTTACTCCGGCCCCCGCTTTTTTTCCGCCACCTGGGGACATTGGGGACGTCGAAGGCCCCCCTGGGGTGAAAACCCCCCCTGCGCCCCGGGAAGGCCCCTGCTCGAAAATGACCCGGGTCATGCGGGTGTATAAGGGGCCCCAATTTAGGCCCCCTATGGAGTACAAATCCTCTCCCTGGATGGGGGTAGTGCCCCCCGGGCAAACCGGGCCCTGCTGGACCAAAATGCAAGGCGTGCTGGCGCCTCATACACCCAACCGGGCGACCCCAAAACACAGGGAAGGGTCGCCCGCGGCAAAATGGCAGCAGCAGCACGACGCCCAAAAACAACAACATCAGCTTTCAGCACCAACAACCAACAAAAACAACAAAAGACTACAGAGGAGCAGTGGCGGGATGATCCCCGCTTTCCCCGCTTGACACCGGGGGGGACCGGAGGAGAGTCGGTGCCCTCACCCGTGTTTTCACAAGGCCCAGGTGCCCAAAACTCTTCCCAACCTTTTCAGGACTTTTTGGGTCCCGTGGAGGAGGGGCAAGCGCGCTACGAGGGGCGGGGGAGCGTCCCAAGGGATCCCTCCCCCGAGGGGCCCCAGGCCCACACCGTGATGGGGCCGCGGCCTTCACTTGGGCCACCCGGGGACACTTTGGGGAAAACCTTCACGGTTGAGGTGGAGGGCGTGGCCATGAACAGCAGCAGCGAAGTTGGGCGGCCCAGATGGTGCCGTAACATTCGCCTTGTGCGTATGGTGCATAACACAGCCGTGTCCAATAGTGATACATAGTGACACACACACATAGTGACACACATTGACACAGTGACACAGTGTGACGTGTAAATAGGCGCCTGAAAAGTGCCTGTGACGGACAGTGACCCTCAGTCTGTAACATTATATATTTAGTTTATCCCTATAACCATAACTTGTCAGATAGATGTCCCCGGGACAGGGGACATCTTTAGCTTCTGCCACCCATTGTCTTCAACAACCTCTTTGCTATTTGTAGCCCCATGTATACCATGTCAGTTGTTTAAATAAAAAAAAAAAAAAAAAAAAAAAAGAGAGACAGAGAGAGAACATAAGAAAATAAGGAAGCTACAAGAGGCCGTGAGACCTACACGAGGTAGTTCCTGTTACCTAACACTACCTACATCCACCTTTCCTCCCCATCCATGAGCCTATCCAGCCCCTCTTTAAAGCTCCCCAATGACTCCGCACTAACTACCTGTCTACTGAGTCTATTCCAGTCATTTACCACCCTATTTGTGAACCAGTTTTTCCCTATTTTTTTTTTTACTTTACGCTTTTCCAGCTTGAATCCGTTACTTCTTGTTCTACCCTGGTTAATAGCCGTAAGAACTTTTCCTACCTCTCCTTTATTAAATCCCTTTATCCACTTAAAAACTTCTATCAGATCGCCCCTTACTCTGCATCTCTCGAGTGAGTGTAACTTTAATAACTTCAAATCTCATCTCATAACTAAAATTACGCATCCCTTGTATCATTTTGGTCATCCTTCTCTGCACTGATTCTAACAAGGCTATATCCATCCTGTAATATGGAGACCAAAACTGAACTGCCTAGTCTAGGTGAGGTCTGACTAGAGCCAGATAAAGCTTTAGAATAACTTCCGCACTTCTACTTTTAACACTTCTGGTAATGAATCCTAACACTCTATTAGCTCTATTTCTAGCCTCAATACATTGTTTCCTAGGTAGGAGGTCTGGGCTCACCCTCACTCCAAGGTCTTTTTCGCTTTCTGATCTTTTCAGCGGTACATTGCGTATGGTGTATCTATTACCAGGGTTTTTTCTACCAACATTCATAACCCTGCAGTGCCTGCACTTATCAATATTAAATTCCATCTGCCATCTGACTACCCACTCATTAAGTTTATCTAAGTCTCCCTGCAATATGTTTACATCAGACTGTGATCTAATAATCCTACCCACCTTAGTATCATCAGCAAACTTACTGATATCACTGCTAATCCCACTATCCAAGTCGTTGATGTAAATAAAAAATAGTAAAGGACCGAAAACAGACCCTTGTGGAACTCCACTTGTCACCAGTCCCCATTCAGATTTAGAACCATTAATTGTAACCCTTTGTTGCCTATTACTTAGCCAAGCTATGATCCAACGAAGAACCTTCCCATCTATTCCATGAGCCTTAACCTTATTTAAGAGTCGCTCGTGTGGTACTTTGTCGAATGCCTTACTAAAGTCCAGATATATTATATCATAATCCTTATTATTATCTGCCGTCTCATAAACTTTCCTATAAAAACTCAATAAATTGGTGAGACATGACCTACCCTTGGTGAATCCATGTTGTGAATCATTGATCAAACTATGTATTTCTAAGTGCTCTCTAATGTTTTTTGCAATAATAGATTCCAATAATTTAACTACCACTGACGTTAGACTAACGGGTCGATAATTTGACTTTAGTCCTCTGTCCCTCTTCTTAAATATGGGGACTACATTTCCTTTCCTCCACAATAACGGCCCGTCAGGGTGGCAAGGTTGGTAGAGACGTGAGCTCGCAATGTGCAGCGTCCCTGTTCATTCGGTCAGCGGTTCGAGTCCGCCTAGTTCGTGCTGACGTGGCGGCGCTTTGTATAGTCAATAACCTTGTAGTTGGTACTTGCAAAGTGTCTAGATAGGATGAAAATCTTATCTTAATCCACAATAACGGCAGATCGCCTATCTTAACTGACTTCCTAAAAATGTGCACTAGCGACTCACTAACAACCTCTTTGCATTCTTTTAATACTCTGGGATACACTTCATCTGGTTCTGGCGACTTAAAATTCTTCATTTTATCTATACCCTCTTCCACCATTTCCCTAGTTATCACAATATCTTTGAGTTTCTCCTCATCGCTTATCGAGAGAGAGAGAGAGAGAGAGAGAGAGAGAGAGAGAGAGAGAGAGAGAGAGAGAGAGAGAGAGAGAGAGAGAGAGAGAGAGAGAGAGAGAGAGAGAGAGAGAGAGAGAGAGAAGAATCTGAAGGGGGCAAGACAAGGCCAGGTCAAACCAGGGTGTTGCATAAAACTGCCATTTATCACCTGAGGGAATTTCGTGGCTACAGGTGTGCTTGATGCCTTCACCCCCTCCCCCTTCCCCCTCCCCCTTCCCCCTCCCCTTCCCACTCTCCCCTCCCTTCATCAACCCTCCCCCTCCACCACCCCTCATTCATCACACTCCCCCTGCCAAGACTTTTCACACCACTCACACCTCTCAGCCCTCCTCCAATACCTTAATATCTGTTATTTCGTATAATTTTTCAGTCTTCACACTCAATCCCACCTTTTCACCCCACTCACGCCTGTCACCCCTCTCCAAAACCCGCCCTTTCGTATATTTTTTCTGTCTTCCCACTCAATCCCACTTTTTCACCCCTCTCACACCTCTCACCACTCTCCAAAAACCTGCCATTTCTTATAGTTTTTCAGTCCTCCCACTCAATCCCACTCGCTAAAAAACTTCTACTTTCCTCTCACTTCCCATTTGCACCTCGTTTTTATTCCCATTTCTTCCTCATTTGCGTAGAAACTACGTATGTGGTCTTTCTATTATCTCTGAGTTTTCTGTTTCTCTCTCAAATTTATGACTCCTGCATATGATTATTTCTGAAAAAGGTCCTCATAACTACATCATACTATTGCCTTGCTATCGACTCCATTGGCCCACATTATTAAATTCTGATTGAAAAAAAATATAAAAAAAACCCAGCACCACCACCACCCCCAAACAACAACAACGACAACAACAACAAAAAACAACGACAACAACAAAAAACAACAACAACAACGACGACGACAACAACAAAAAACGAAAAACAACAAAAACAAACAACAAAAAAACAAAAGCAATAACAACAACAAACAACAACAATAACAAAAGCAACAACAAAACAACAAAAAAACAACAACAACAACAACAACAAAAAAACAACAATAACAACAAAAACAACAACACATTTTACGACTCGAACAAAAAGGCCAAAAGGATGAACAAGAGGAAGTAAAAATAAGACGAATGGAAGCAAACACGAAGCCCAAAATAGAAAATAGAGATGAAGGTGTGGGAAAGGGAAGGAAGGAGGAGGAGGAGGAATACAATACAAAGGAATAAAAAGGGAAAACACAAACAGCAACAGACCGATAGGTCCTTACAAGACTGTTTGCTTTAACTCCCTACACTAACTAGATAATAAGAGAAAAGGATAGGAAGTAGAAGCTCCTCCCCCACCCACCCACCCCTCCAGCCGAAGCTGGCCGGAAAAGAAGTGATACCATGCAATATAGAATAACTGCATGGAATTTGTGAGGAAAGTTGAAAGCTGTAATCTATGGCTAACGACTACTATTTTGTGGGGGTAGGTTTAGTGCTTGATAGATAGGTCATGTTATGTGTGTTTTGTAATGGTGGTGAACACAGTGTGGGAGGTTCAAGGGGTGGTGCGGCAGCCTTGCCGGGCCCCTTTCTTGGGAGGCAGCAGTCAATCAGGCCCCAGCTCCGTTCAATCCACTGCGGATTGTGTACTTTCCAGGTAGGACGCCGTACACTTCAATGCCTCCTGCAGCAGTGACCCCTGGTACCTTAAATCCCGATGGTGGTCACTAACTGTCAGGACCCTAACTAAAACCACAGCCCGTCACAGGTCGAGAGTAGTAGTGGTAACCGTTAACTCGGGGCTATCTGTGTGTGTTATGAGGTCTAATGTAGTGTTGGTGTAGGCTCAGTGTGGAAGTTCAGGGGTGGTGGGTAGCCTTGCCTGGCGTTTTCTTGGGAGGCAGCAGTCAATCAGACCCCAGCTCCGTTTCAATCCACTGCGGTAGTGCACTTTCCAAGTAGGGACGCCGTGCACTTCAATGCCCTGCAGCAGTGACCCCTGGTATATAAATCCCGATGGTGGTCCTAACTGACAGGGCCCTTACTGAACCACAGCCCGTCACAGGTCAAAAGTTGTAGTAGTGACCGTTTACTCGGGGCTGTCTGAGACGTGTAGGAGGGGTTGTGTAGACGCGACTCGCAATCATTTTACGCAATGAGAGTAAGTTTCAGAGGCCCGCGAGAAAAATTTTATTATTCCGAGATAAACAGTGACAACCGGGGATCTGATATGAAAATATTTATCGAGGCGATTTTTAAATGATTCTATTGTATTTGAGTTTACTACGACTGACGGCGCCCATTCCATACGTTTACAACACGGTTTGTAGAAGAAGTACTTTGCTTCGTTCGTTACAAAACCGTTTCCTGTTTTTTTTAAATCCGTTGTTTCTAGTTGAGCTTGACCGTCTAGCGTAAAAAAGATTTTCTGGGACTACGTTCGTAAATCCATTGAAGATTTTAAAAGACTTCGATGAGGTCACCTTTATCCTTCGTTTGGGTTTGTGGGAATAAGTTTAAATTCTTTGAGCCGATTTTCGTACGATTTATTCGCAATTAGGTATCATTTTGGTTACTCTGCGCTGTATTTTTTCTAGTTTATCTATGTCCTTTTTATAATAAGGTGACCAGAAAATGCACACAGTATTCTAGATGGGGGCGAACAAGCGAGTTAAAAAGAGTGAGTATAACATTTTCAGATTTGAAACTGAAAGTTCGTCCAATAAAGCCAACCAATTTTTGCAGTTTTTAATACCTCTATAATTTGGTTATTTGGTTTGAGATCTTTCGGAGATTATAACGCCTAAATCTTTTTTTTTATCAACAACTGTTAGTTGGGAAAATCGTTCATCACGTAACTTTATGAAGGGTTGTTATTACCGATAATGTAGTACATGACATTTGTCAAGGTTGAAATTAATTTGCCATGTTTTTGACCATTCTGTTAGCGTGTTAAGTCATTTTGTATGATTTGGGCGCTGAGATTCTGTAGAGGCTATGGGTTTGTGATTTTCGTGTCATCAGCAAATTTCGATATCCTGCATGTGATTCCCCCGTCAATGTCATTTATGTATATTAAGAACAGGATAGGGCCGAGAACTGATCCTTGAGGAAAAAAAAGGGGGAGGAGGAGGAGGAGGAGGATTACATAGGATTACATAGGAGTAACAGGGAACCAGGAGACCTATTGGTCCATAGCGAGGGTATCTGCTGAACTACATACTACTAACTATCAACTACTTGTAAGAAAAAAAGTTGGAAAATGATACCATGTCCCTAAAAGAGGATAGGAACATGGAAATTCATAGTGCAGAATGATAGGATATGAAAAATACTAACTACAACTACCACTACCACTACAACTAATCGATACGGGGGACTAGATACGAATTCGCACTATCAATACCCATTTTCTTTACAGTGCGCGTCAAGTCGTTTTGAATGTAGTTATTGTGTTGGCTCCGACAACATTTGCTGGCAACTTGTTCCATCGATCAACGACTCTAACATTGAAAAAATTTTTACGGAGATCGGTGATGCAACGTTGGGCCGTTTAGTTTTAAACCATTATTTTTTGTTGTCACTTTGAGTTGAAAGCTCGAATAGGTCCCTTGATTAATGACATCAAAACCTTTTAGGATCTAAAGGTTTCTATCAAGTCCCCCCGGATTCTACGATCCTTTTAAAGGGAAAAAATATTAAGTTTCCGCAGTCTCTCTTTATAAGATGAATTTCGCAGAGATGGGAATTTGTTTGGTTGCTCTTCTTTGCACTGATTCCCAAATTTGGGTTGATCTTTTACGAAAAGGGCGACCAGAATTGAACGGGATATTCCAAGTGCGGCCTAACCAAAACG
>JACEEZ010005203.1:35000-52500 GCA_016584305.1 Chionoecetes opilio | reverse complement strand
GTAAAAAATTTTAAGCCCAAATTTGAATCAGTGCAAAGAAGAGCAAACCAAAAAAATTCCATCTCTGCAAATTTATCTTATGAAGAGAGACGCGGAAAAATTTAAAATGTTTTTCCCAAAGGGTCGTAGAATCCGGGGACTTGTAGAAAACCTTTTTAAAATCCTAAAAGGTTTGAGTATTTAAACAAGAGGACCTATTCGGCTTTCGTCAATGACAAAAAAGAAATAATGGTTTTTAAAAAAACGGTCAACGTTGCATCACCGACTCCGTTAAAAAATTTTTTCAAAGTTGAGCGTTTATCGATGGAACAAGTTACCAGCAAATGTTGTCGGCCAACACCAAAAAACTACATTCAAAAAAAACTGACGGCACGTAAAGTAAATGGGGGTTGATAGGGGAAATTGTATCTAGTCCCCCGTATCGATTAGTTGTAGTGGTATGGGAGTTTTTGTTGTATTTTTCATATCCTATCAGTCTGCACTTGAAAATTCCCTGTTTCCCATCCCCTTTAGGGACATGGTATCATTTCCAATTGTTTTTTTTACAAGTAGTTGAATTTAGTAGTAGTTAAAATTCCGGGCCCCCCAAAAAAAATTTTCNAAGGGGAATAGGGAAAAAAAAGTGAATTAGACTACAAGGAAATATGGACTAGTGTGAAAACAGAAAAATAACAAAAATAATAAGTAAAAATCTTTTCCTAATTTTTTAAAGTTATAGAATACATTGCAGAAACCACACACACACACTGATACAAACACACACACACACACTGATACAAACATACACACACACACACACACAGTGGCGTAGCTAGGTATCTATCAATGGGGGGCACAGTTGAGTATGAGGGGGGGGCACTAGGCAAGGGGGGCACAGGGCTCTGATGCCACATAGGAGGGTATGAGGGCATGTTGTGAGATCAGATCAGTGGTGGGTATTACAGCATTGTACAGAACACCCCAGCCAGGGCCAGGAGGGTCCGGGATATTCAGGGGGGGGGCACGTGTCACCCCCCATGCCCCCCCGTAGCTATGCCACTGCACACACACACACACACACACACACACACAGGTGAGCGGCTGGCCCGGCGACGTACCTGTGAAAGAGAACAGAACTAATTAGGGACATTAGTGATTGCCCTCAAACTACTAGATTCATGTATACTACTACTACTACTACTACTACTATAACTACTACTACTACAACAACTACTATAACTACAACTACTACTACTACTACTATAACTACTACTACTACTACTACTATAACTACTACTACAACTACTACGACTACTACTACTACTATAACTACTACTACTATAACTACTACAACTACTACAACAACTACTACTACAACAACTACTACTACAACTACTGATCAATTGAGACACCTTCAGAAGTAATATTTTTAGTTTTAATTTGATCAGGAAATATAAAAAATGCTAAAACTATACAAACATTTAGAAGGTTAGTAATTTATATTCCTTAAATTTTTTGGTATAATTATTAGATGATTTCTGAAATGTATAATGTTATATCTATATCATGAAATACACAATGAATGACTGATTAGATTACTACTATGATCATTATACTACTACTACTACTACTACTACTACTACTCCCTATTCGTATACATTTATCATATTTCAGTTTGCATATAAGTTTGTATTCTTAAAGTAAAAAACACACACACACCACACACACACAGGCACACACACAGGCACACACACAGGCACACATACACAGGCACAACATACACAGGCACACACATACACAGGCACACACGCACACACACCCACACACACACACACACACACGCACACACACTTAAACATAATTGTATGTCTAAGTGAACAATCTATTTTTCTTGCAAGTGTCCTAGGTAAATAAGTAGTAGTAGTAGTAGTAGTTAGTAGTGGTAGTAGTAGTAGTGGTAGTAGTAGTGGTAGTAGTGGTAGTGGTAGTGGTAGTAGTGGTAGTGGTAGTAGTGGTAGTGGTAGTAGTACTGGTAGTAGTGATAGTGGTAGTAGTAGTGGTAGTAGTAGTAGTAGTAGTAGTAGTGGTAGTAGTAGTAGTGGTAGTACATAAGAAAGTAAGGAAGCTACAAGAGGCCGTGAGACCTACAGTAGGTAGGTAGTGGTAATGGTAGTGGTAGTGGTAGTAGTGGTAGTTATAGTGTTTACCAGTCAATCTATTTTGTTATGGCAACGAAATGATACAGGCAAACTCTCTCTCTCTCTCTCTCTCTCTCTCTCTCTCTCTCTCTCTCTCTCTCTCTCTCTCTCTCTCTCTCTCTCTCTCTCTCTCTCTCTCTCTCGCAGATAAAAGTAAAAAGACAAAATAAATTAACTCATGAAATCGTAATTCTTTGAGGAAAATATTTAATGAAAGTCGAGGATTTTGAAAACAGAAAAAAGTTAAATTTCCCGCCAAAAAAAAAAAAATAGAAATGTTTTTGAAAATGTTTGCATCGAGTATTTTTGTTTTTGCTTTTAGATATACTTGATGTTGTCTACAGGATAAATAATGATGATGATGATGATGATGATAATAATAATTTAGGAAGATAAAATAGAAAAAAAATATGAAAAAAGAAAAAAACATGAAAAAAAGAAAGAAAAACATGGGGAAAATGAAAAAAAGAAAATATCATGGAAAAAGAAAGAAAAATATGAAAAAGAAAGAAAAACATGAAAAAAAAAAATCATGAAAAAAAAGAAAAACATGAAAAAAATGAAAGAAAATCATGAAAAAATAAAAAAAATATGAAAAAATGAAAGATACATGAAAAAAAGAAAAAATCCTGAAAAAAAAAAAAAAAAAATAATGAAAAAAAGAAAGAAAATCATGAAAAAAAGAAAGAAGATCATGAAAAAATGAAAGAAAAACATGGAAAAAAGAAAGAAAATCATGAAAAAAAGAAAGAAAAACATGAAAAAAAGAAAGAAATACATGAAAAAAAGAAAGAAACCATGAAAAAAAAGAATACCATGAAAAAAATAAAAAAACATGAAAAAAACATGAAAAAAGAAAGAAAAACATGAAAAAAAGAAAGAAAACCAGATTAAAAAGAAAAAAAAAGGAAATAAAAAAAATAAAAAAATAAAATAAAAAAATTATTGGAGTAAAACAAAAAAAAAATACAAAGGCTGAGTTTCGAAAATAAAGAATAACTTAACAATTACACAAACAAATAAATAAATATATAATAAAACTATTGAGAAAATGTGACAGTAAGTTGCTGCCAATTGCTTCGTTCAATTAAATGTGTTTTTTCGAGGGTAAATTTTGTTCTTTTACTTTTTGAGGGCGAATATTTTTATTGACATATTTGGCGGGAAATTCCTGTCACGTCTGTAAACTTTGTCTCCATCATCAACATTCAGTAACATTATGGTGGTGGTGGGTGTATGTGTGTGAGACTGTGTGTGTGACTGTGTGGGGTGTGGTGTGTGTGTGACTGTGTGGGGTGTGGTGTGTGTGTGTGTATGTGTGACTGTGTGTGTGACTGTGTGACTGTGTGTGTGACTGTGTGACTGTGTGTGTGACTGTGTGACTGTGTGGGGTGTGTGTGACTGTGTGTGTGTGATGTGTGTGTGTGACTGTGTGTGTGTGACTGTGTGTGTGTGTGTGTGTGTGTGTGTGTGTGTGTGTTGTGTGTGTGTGTGTGTGTGTGTGACTGTGTGTGTTGTGAAAGGGGAAAGAGGAGGAGGAAATGGGAAAATAGGAAGAAGGAGGAGGAGGAGGAGGAGAACTAGGAAGAGGAGGAGGAGGAGAACTAGGAAGAGGAGGAGGAGGAGGATAAGGAGAACTAGGAAGAAGAAGAGGAGGAGGAGGAGGAGGAGGAAGAAGAAAAGGAAGAAGAGGAATACAAAGGAATATTGTAGTAAGTAGTAGTAGTAGTAGTAGTAGTAGTATAGTAGTAGTAGTAGTAGTATAACAGGAAGAGGAGGAGGAGGAGGAAGAGGAAAAGATAAGGAGAACTAAGAAGAGAAGAGGAGGAGGAAGAGGAAGAGGAGGAGGAGGAGGAGGAGGAGGGGAGGAGGAAAGAGGAAAAGATAAGGAGAAACTAAGAGAAGAAGAGGACGGAGGAGAAGAGGAAGAGGAAGAGGAAGAGGAAGAGGAAGAGGAGGAGGAGGAGGAGGAGGAGGAGGAGGAGGAGGAGGAGGAGGAGGAAGGGAAGAGGAGGAGGGGAGGAGGAGGAGGAAGAGAGGAGGAGGAGGAGGAGAAGAAAGGAGGAAATAGGAATAATAAGAAATCAATGCAAATGAGAGAGAGAGAGAGAGAAGAGAGGAGGGGAGGAGAGAGAGAGGAGAGGAGAGAGAGAGGAGAGAGAGAGAGGAGAGAGAGAGAAAGGAAAGAAATAACTTCCAGAGTGAATAAAGGAGGGAAGGGAAGAGGGGAAGGGAAGGAGGAGGAGGAAGAGGGGAGGGAAGGGGAAGGGGAAGGGGAAGGGAGGGGAAGAGTCGGCCATTCGGGCAGGTAATACAAGATGGGGAAGAGGAGGAGGAGGAGGAGGAGGAGGAGGAGGAGGAGGAGGAGGAAGAAGAGGAGGAGGAGATACAGGGACAGGTGAACTAAGGTATGAGGAGGAGGAGGAGGAGGAGGAGGAGGGGGAAGGGGAGGAGGAGGAGGAAGAGGAGGAGGAGGAGGAGGAGGAGGGGGAAGAGGAGGAGGAGGAGGAGGGGGAAGAGGAGGAGGAGGAAGAAGAGGAGGGGGAAGAGAGGGGGAAATGGGCGGAGTTTCAACTATCCACCAACCCCGCTTAAGTGTTCCCGCCCACCCCCACCTAAGCCCGCCCACTCCCACCCTAACTCCGCCCACACTCCAACAGGGGAATAGGATCCGTGGTAACCTAGCCCATTGCGCCCCCCTTCCCCCCCCCCCCTTTTTTGAGGTTTTTAAGGGGGTCAACTTTTTGGAAATTTGGGTCTATGTTTTTAGGTGAAATTTTAGGTTTGAAGGATTTTTTTTACTTTGTTTTTCTCTGTTGACTATCTTTCATTTTCTTTCTTTGTGTGTGTGTGTGTGTGTGTGTGTGTGTGTGGTGTGTGTGTGTGTGTGTGTGTGTGTGTGTGTGTGTGTGTGTGTGTGTGTGTGTGTGTACCATTACTACTACTACTACCATAACTAAAAGTAATATTACCACAACTACTGCTACCTCCACCACTACAACAACAACTACTACTACTACTACTACTATTATCACCACTACTACTACTACAAAATCCACTACCACTACAACTATAACTACTACTACTACCAATACCATCACTACTACTCCCACCACCACTACTACTACCACTGCTACTCCCACCACTACTACTTTTAATTTCCTCTACACTACCACTATCACCACCACAATCTACGCGCTACAAACATTATGCCATATCGCTGACACGGGGAGAAATGTGAGAGAGAGAGAGAGAGAGAGAGAGAGAGAGAGAGAGAGAGAGAGAGAGAGAGAGAGAGAGAGAGAGAGAGACAGAGAGAGAGAGACAGAGAGAGACAGAGAGAGAGAGACAGACAGAGAGAGAGACAGAGAGACAAAGACACAGAGAGAGAGAGAGAGAGAGAGAGAGAGAGAGAGAGAGAGAGAGAGAGAGAGAGAGAGAGAGAGAGAGAGAGAGAGAGAGAGAGATAAGATCAAATGACACAAGGTTTTAACAGACGGACTTCCGGGGATATCCATTGTTACCCCCTCTCCTCCCCCCCTTTTTCCTCCTCCCCCCCTTTTCCTACCACCTCCTCCACCCCCACCCCCTTCTTTCATACATACATCTATTCTAGCACCCCCTCCCTCCAATCTGAATTTGTGTGTGTGTGTGTGTGTGTGTGTGTGTTGTGTGTGTGTGTGTGTGTGTGTGTGTGTGTGTGTGTGTGTGATTGAAATTGTAGAGGAAAGGACAGGGAAAGATGAGAAAGACTAGGAAGGAAGGAAGGAAGGAAGGAAGGAAGGAAGGGAGGAAGGAAGGAAGGAATGAGGGAAGGAAGGAAGGAAGGAAGGGAGGAGGGAAGGAAGGAAGGAGGGAAGGAATGAAGGAAGGAAAGGAGAGAAGGAAAGGAAGGAGGGGAAAGAAGGGAGAGAAAATAGGCAAGGAGAACAAATATAAGGAAGAAGGGAGAGAGAGAGAGAGAGAGAGAGAGAGAGAGAGAGAGAGAGAGAGAGAGAGAGAGAGAGAGAGAGAGAGAGAGATTGGAGGAGAGGGAGAGATAAAAAAGGGAGAGATGGAGGGAAGGGAGAGAGGGAATTATAATTGAAGAAAAATAAATTCCCTCCCTCCCTCTTTCCTTCCTTCCCTCAATCCCTTCTTTCCTTCCTTCCCTCAATCCCTTCTTCCTACTTTCCTTCCCTCCCTCCCTCCCTTCTTCCTTCCCTCCCTCCCTTCTTCCCTCTCTCCCTCCCTTCTTCCTATTTTCTTCCCTCCCTCCCTTCCTCTTTCCTTCCTTCCCTCCCTCAATCCTTCCCTCCTTCTTTCCTTCCCCTTCCTCTTTCCTTCCCTCCCTTCCCTTTCCCTCTTTCCTCCCTCCCTCCCTTCTTCCTTCCTTCCTTCCCTTCCTTCCTTCCCTTCCTTCCTCCCTCCCTCCCTCCCTCCTTCCTTCCCTCCCTCCCTCCCTCCAAACTCACGTATGTTAAGTGAGGAGCTTATTTCAGAAAGTCGATAAGCGCCATCAATACAAAACTAAGATAAAATGGCTTCAAAATGTTTCACTGTTCAAAAGATATGTCATTTTAAACATTGAAACAGTTTGAAGCCATTTTCTTGTTTTTATTCTAATTGTGGCGCTGATCGACTTTCTGAAATAAGCGCCACAAGTGATGGAGGAAAGAGTTATTTGTTACTCCCCCCCCCCCCCCCACACCTCCTATTCCTGTTCTGTTACCGATAATAATAACAATGATTAACACTTTTAGAATATCAACATGGGCCCAAGATATTAGAATTGGCGGTAAAGTTATATCCCTTAACCTCTTCACGCCCAGATCTCTCTCTCTCTCTCTCTCTCTCTCTCTCTCTCTCTCTCTCTCTCCTTTAACCCCTTCACGCCCAGATCTTTCCTTTGCTATAAAAAATTGTCTTGTCACCCATAAAATAACGAAGAGTCACTGAATATACCAAATTAGTTAGTGGACAAGGATACTAAACAGGTCATAGCTATAAAATATTGCTCTATAGTCACTACAAATCGTCTAATGGTACACAAATTACAATGGAAATTACGCTCTGGGTCTCAAGGGGTTAAAATCCAGCCAGTATTGTTTGGAAGTTATAACCGCTACTATATTGATAGTTTGCATTGGACGTGTCTTTGAAAATAAATCATAGAATATTATATCAAAGCAATAAGCAGTAATTCGTAGGTTCGATCCTGTCTTGTGTACAGCTTAATTTTATCACAAGGGACTGACTACTGAAATATACCGATTACTATTATTATTATCATCATTATCAAGAGTAGACAAAAAAGCCTATACACTCTTAGGAAAGAAGGGTAGGAAAAGGGTAGATAAAGGGTGTTTGTAGTGATGAAATACTGCTACCCTTTTTCTACCCTTACAAATATACCCTTTCGGATCGACGCAAATATACCCTTTTCCGACCCTCTCGTCTAAAAAGGGTAGATAAAGGGTAGATGAAGGGTATAATCGGCAGCATCTACCCTCCAGCCTGGACATAGGGTTTAAAAAGGGTAGTGATGGTGCGATGTAACAATTCGACCCTTAATAAACCCCCCATTTCTGAGAGTGTACTAAGGGTTACAGGGAGTTTCGTACACAAGTTGTTTCATACCCAGGTTGTAGTCGTTTCGTACACTGATTTTGAGTTTTTTCGTACATACCTGGTGTCATTTCGTAACTACAGTAATCAATTTAAACTCTGATCTGAGTGTACGAAACGACTATGGTTTCATATAGACTACGAAACTATTTTGGTGTACGAATCTACTGGTGTACGAAACAACTTGTGTACGAACTGACTGTACCCGATACAAAGGGTCTGCTAAATGCCGGTCGCCGTAAAGCAGAGAGTAAGAGATTATAAACGGAGTGAGAAAATATATTCGAAGGAGAAGAGGAGGAGGAGGAGGAGGAGGATATGGAGGAAGAAAAAGAGGAAGAGGAGGAAGAGGAGGAATACATAGGAAGAACAGATACCAGGAGACCTATTGGATTTTGGACGAAGAAAAAAAGGAGGAGGAGGAGGAGGAGCATATACTTTGGTTCCCATATTACAGAGGAGATATAAGTTAATCCCTTCACGCCCAGATCTTTCCTTTGCTATATAAAATCGTCTATCATTAACCTAATCGTCTATAAGATTACGAAAAGTAACTTAATTACCAAATTACCTAGTGAACAAGGATAGTCAACTTGTCATATCTAGAAAATATTGCTTAGAATCATTAAAATAGTCTAATGGTACTCAAATTACAATAGAAATGACGTTCTGGGTCAAGAGTGAGTGCAGAAATAAAAACAAATATTCCCCGATTGAGAAATATGCTTTACGAGGAAAGCTTTACCGAATACAGAATACTGAGTGTGTGTGTGTGTGTGTGTGTGTGTGTGTGTGTCTTGTGTGTGTGTGTATTCATCTAGTTGTATTTTACAGGGCCAGAGCAATGCTCGTGTGGCCCCGTCTCCATATCAACATTTTTATCATTCATCCTTAGTGCTTAGTGTTGGGGGAAGCCACCACCCCGGAGAGCAGGTCACAAACCCCGGCTAACACCCGGTACCCATTCACTGCTGGGTGGACAATCAATCAATCATTGGGGGCATACGCCGGGGGGCGCGTCGCCTCGCCCACCCTACGACGCCACTCCCGGGGGTCACCACGCGCGAGTTCCCATGCAGGCTCCTTTCCCATACCAAGCAGCTCTCGACAAGAAACATCAACTTGCCCCAGCCACGAGCCTTGTGGGCGCCCCCTTGGCCTCCTCCACGCCGGATTGTCTCTTACAGATACAACCCGATGGGAAGGATCGGTTTCAGGGTAGCGTGCCACATGCCCATATAGCCGAAGTTGGCGCTGACGGACTATGCAGGTAATAGGCCTCGATTCAGTCTCACGGTGCAATCGCTGATTTGACACGTAATCATCCCAGCGATACCCCATGATTCTGCGAAGACACTTATTACCAAAGGCATTGATTCGTCTCTTCAAGTCACTATTTAGTGTCCATGTCTCACAACCATAGAGTAAGACAGGGATCACAAGCGACTTGAAGATCCGGATTTTTGTCCTCCTGCACAGGTACCGACAACGCCAAATACTCCCGCTGAGCGAGTCCATAACACCGTGGGCTATGCCAATCCGTCGTAAGACTTCTTGACGTGACCCGCCGTCATTATGGACTGCGATACCAAGGTATGTAAAACTTTCCAAGATCTCAATGTCCTCGCCACACGCATGAACAGACTGTACTGCTTCATCTAGTAAGTCTCCAAATACCTGGACCTTGGTCTTGAGCCAGGAGACCTCAAGTCCCAAAGGCTTTGCCTCCTCGTGCAGCGCCTCGAGAGCCATCACCAGGACCTCCAGCGACTCAAAGATTACTGCATCATCGGCAAAAACAAGATCAGTGATCTTGGTGTTGCCGACGGATGCTCCACAATCACTTTGATCTACAACCTTGTCCAATACCCAGTCCATACAAGCGTTGAAAAGTGATGGGGCAAGGACGCACCCTTGCCTCACTCCTGTATTCACAGGAAAGAAGCTGGATACACCTGCCCCACACTTCACAGCACTCTCAGTCCCAGAATACAGACCAGTTATCAAACCAATAGTCCCTGCAGGAATCCACCCGAAGTCATTGGGTGGACAGGGGCTCGGGTTTTAAGGAAACAACCCATTTGTTTCCGCTCCGTCCGGGGATCGAACCCGGGACTTCTCGGTTGTGAACCGAGCGTGCTTCCCTTACACCACGGAGTGTGTGTATGTGTGTGTGTGTGTGTGTGTGTGTGTGTGTGGTGTGTGTGTGTGTGTGTGTTGTGTGGTGTGTGTCGTGTGTGTGTGTGTGGTCGTGTGTGTGTGTGTGTCGTGTGTTGTGTGTGTGTTGTGTGTGTGTGTGTGTGTGTGTGTGTGTGTGTGGTGTGTGTGTGTGTGTGTTGTGTGTGTCCGTGTGTGTGTGTGTTGTTGTGTGGTTGTTGTGTGTGTGTGTGTGTGTGTGTGTGTGTCGTGTGTGTCGTTGTGTGTGTGTGTCGTTGTGTGTGTGTGTGTGTGTGTGTGTGTGTGTGTGTCGTTGTGTGTGTCGTTGTGTGTGTGTGTCGTTGTGTGTGTGTGTGTGTGTGTGTGTAGGAAGTTTTCATTGTTAACTTGCATGATATTGAAAAAAAGGAAAATTTGATACAATGAAAAGTCAGGAATTTACATCAAAACAAAGAATGGAAATGATCGACAGAAAGTCTCTTATAGTGGTCACCATAGTGGTAGTAGTAGTAGTAGTAGTAGTAGTAGTAGTAGTAGTAGTGGTGATGATGATAGTAGTAGTAATAGTAGTAGCAGTAGTAGTAGTAGTAGTGGTGGTGATAGTAGTAGTAGTAGTAGTGTGGTGGTGATGATAGTAGTAATAGTAGTAGCAGTACTTAAGATAAGATACTTTGATCCTATCTAGACACTTAGCAAGTACCAACTACAAGGTTATTGACTATACAAAGCGCCACCACGCCAGGACGAACTTGGTGGGCTCGAACCGCTGCCCGAATGCAGGGGACTCTGTTTGCGAATCCGTGACTCTACCAACCGCGCCACCCTGGCGGGTTCAAGTAGTAGCAGTAGTAGAAATAGTAGTAGTAGTGGTGATGATAGTACTAGTAGTAGTAATAGTAGTAGCAGTAGTAGAGTAGTAGTATATATAATAATAATAGTAGTAGTATATGTAATAATAGTAGTAGTAGTAGTAGTAGTAGTAGCAGCAGTAATAGAATTAGTAGGTTAGTAGGAAAAGTAGTAGTATTAATAGTAGTAGTGATGATAGTAGTAGTAATAGTATAGTAGAAGTAGTAGTAGGAAAAGTAGAAGTAGTAGTAGTAGTAAAAGGAAATGTAGAAGTAGTAGTAGTGATAGTAGTAGTAGGAAAAGTAGAAGCAGTAGTAGGAAAAGTAGAAGTATTAGTAGTAGTCGTGGTAATAATAGTAGTAGTGGTGGTGATAGTAGTGGTGATAGTAGTAGTAGAAGTAGTAGTAGGAAAAGTAGTAAGTAGTAGTAGTAGTAGTAGTAATAATAGTATATCTTCTTTTTATCATTCCTAAATAAAAAGTTCCGGAAGCTCTTTTTCATGTGTCACAGATACTTTTTTTTCCTTCTAACCTGACCTTGACGGGAAAAAAATGTAGGGCGGTGAGGATCCTTCCCCTTTACTACCGTACTGCGAACATGTCTATTACTGTTTACTCCTCCTTTGTCTTCCTCTTCCTCCTCAACAGAAAACGGGATATTCGTGTTGTCATTCATAGAAAACGCAAACCGTAAACCCATTCCTTTAGGTTATTTTAGGCATTATTACGTTATTTTAGGTTTTATTAAGCTATTTTACGTATATTTTCGGCTATTTTAAGGTATTATTACGTTATTTAAGGTATATTTTAGGCTATTTTAGGTATCATTACGTTATTTTAGGTTTTATTAAGTTATTATAGGTTTATTTTAGGCATTATTACGTTATTTTAGGTTTATTTTAAGCATTATTACGTTATTTTAGGTTTATTTTAGGCATTATTAAGTTATTTCAGGTTTATTTTAGGCATTATTACGTTATTTTAAGTATATTTTAAGCATTATTAAGTTATTTTAGGCATTATTAGTTATTTTAGGTTTATTTTATGTTCTCTATGCAGCAACTCCCTCCTTGTGTTTCTGTCGATCATTTCCATTCTTTGTTTTGATGTAAATTCCTGACTTTTCTTGTATCAAATTTTCCTTTTTTTCAATGTCATGCAAGTTAACAATGAAAACTACCTACACACACACACAAAGACAGACACACACACACAACGACACACACACACACAAGACACACACACACACAAAGACACACACAACGACACACACACACACACACACACAAAGACAGACACACACACACACACACAGACACAACGACACACACAAACAGACACAACGACACACACACAACGACACATACACATACAGACACACACAACGACACACACACGTCCTCCCATCGCCTTTTCTTATCTCCCATGTCATCTCTCCCTCCCTTTCCTCCTCCCTTCCCCTTCCTTCCTCCCTCCCCTCCCCTTCCCTTTCCTCCTTCCCTTCCCTTCCCTCCCTCCGTTTACATACAATTAATACATTACATTGTTCCCCGTGTGATTGGGGGGAGGGAGGGGGGAGGGGGGAGGGGGGGAGGGGGGATAAATGGTGGGGGGGGAGGAGGAGACGGAAGAGGGCGTATACATCTCTACATTTCATCTCTCTCTCTCTCTCTCTCTGTAAAACGGAAATTAGAGAGAAAAATCTGCTTTTAATCCTACCGTGAGAGAGAGAGAGAGAGAGGAGAGAGAGAGAGAGAGAGAGAGAGATGGGAAAGATTGTGGTAGCACTAGCCACTGTATCAATAATAATAGTTGTAGTGGTGGTAGCAGTGTGCAGTAGTAGTTGTGGAAGTAGTAGTGGTAGTAGCAGTGTGCAGTAGTAGTTGTGGTAGTAGTAGTGGTGGTAGCAGTGTGCAGTAGTAGTTGTGGAAGTAGTAGTAGTAGTGGTAGCAGTATGCAGTAGTAGTTGTGGAAGTAGTAGTAGTAGTAGCGGTGGTAGCAGTGTGCAATAGTAGTTGTGGAAGTAGTAGTGGTGGTAGCAGTGTGCAGTAGTAGTTGTGGTAGTAGTAGTAGTAGTGGTAGTGGTGGTAGCAGTGTGCAGTAGTAGTTGTGGAAGTAGTAGTAGTAGTAGTAGCAGTGTGCAGTAGTAGTTGTGGTAGTAGTAGTAGTAGTAGTAGCAGTGTGCAGTAGTAGTTGTGGTAGTAGTAGTAGTGGTGGTAGCAGTGTGCAGTAGTAGTTGTGGTGGTAGTAGTGGTGGTAGCAGTGTGCAGTAGTAGTTGTGGTAGTAGTAGTGGTGGTAGCAGTATGCAGTAGTAGTTGTGGTAGTAGTAGTGGTGGTAGCAGTATGCAGTAGTAGTTGTGGAAGTAGTAGTAGTGGTAGCAGTATGCAGCAGTAGTTGTGGTAGTAGTAGTGGTGGTAGCAGTGTGCAGTAGTAGTTGTGGAAGCAGTAGTGGTGGTAGCAGTATGCAGTAGTAGTTGTGGTAGTAGTAGTGGTGGTAGCAGTATGCAGTAGTAGTTGTGGAAGTAGTAGTTGTGGTAGTAGCAGTATAGTGGTAATAGTAGCAGTTTCTTTTCTATAAATTAACCATTACATTATCTGGCTATTATGGCAAGGGTACACACACACACACACACAGCCTATGTGGCTCAGAGGTCTAGAGCGCTGTGTGCCATTGTGGTTCGGGCGTTCGATCCCCGGCCAGCTCGTTACCGGGTAATTTACATGGACAAAAGTGGGTGGTTACTGTCAACCTTAAGCAAGGGTGTGGGGGTGTGCGAGGTCCCAGCTTTACCCAAAGATCGGTCACTATGAACACCAAGCTCTTTCCGGGAGGGTGACACCGTAACCCTGGCGATCGCGAGTCCGGCACGCGTGGACAAGACCGTGGGTGAACACAGGTACAGCTACAGGAGTGAAGGATTGCCCCCTCACCTCCTGGCGGGACTAGCAGGTCACAGCTCCTCGCCCTGCATCCCTTACCTACAGGCTACCTAGTCTCCCCGGGGTCAACACTGGGCTGTGCCGGTGTTGTGCGAAATATTGTCAGTGCGAAATCCTGTAGACCCCTCCATTCATCGGTCTTATTTCACTGGTTTTACAGGTTAACTGCTGCCCTGGTACATGTTACAGGCAACATCGAGTCACTAGCTTCCCATGAGAACACTTACAAGTAATAATAGTTACTCAAAAGCTTAAAATATCCACGTCAAAAACAGTCAGGAGTATGGTTTTTATCGTGTATTATTTTATCAACTATTATTACTTGTAAGTGTTCTCATGGGAAGCTAGTGACTCTATGTTGCCTGTAACGTGTATCGGGGCAGCAGTTAACCTGTAAAATTAGTGAAATAAGATAGATGAATGGAAGGGTCTACAGGATTTCGCACTGACAAGATTTCGCACAACACCGGGGATAAGAAAGGTATTATTCCAGATGAACACCGAACTTCCTTTGGTGGATGATTTTTTTTTTTATTCGGGTGAGTTTGATGTGTTTTGAATTAATCTGCTAGCCGTTTCTGTCGCAATTTTTTTTTTTTTTTTTTTTTTAGGTAAGGTTAGGTAAAGTTAGGTTAGGTAGAGGTTAGGTTAGGTTAGATTAGGTATAAGTTATGTTAGGTAAAGGTTAGGTTAGTTATAGGTTCGGTTAGGTAAAGGTTAGGTTAGGTTAGGTTAGGTATAAGTTCGGTTAGTAAGGTATAGGTTAGGTAAAGTTAGGTTAGGTATAGGATTAGGTAGGTAAGGTTTAAGGTTAGGTATGGTTTAGGTTAGGTTAGTATAGGTAGGATAGGTATAGGTTAGGTATAGATAGGTTAGGTTAGGTTAGGTAGGTTAGGTATAGTTAGTTACGGTTAGTATAGCGTTGGTTAGCATAGGTTAGGTTAGGTTATTAGGTTCAGTTAGGTATAGTTGAGTTAGTATAGTTAAGTTAGTTAGGTTGGAAAGGTAGGTAGGTAAAGGTTCGGTTAGGTATAGGTTAGGTTAGGTTAGGTTAGGTTAAGTATTGGTTAGGTTAAGTATAGGTTAGGTTAGGTTAGGTATACGTTCGGTTAGGTAAAGGTTAGGTTAGGTTAGGTATAAGTTAGGTTAGGTTAGGTATAGGTTAGGTTAGGTATAATTATGTTAGGTTAGGTAAAGGTTAGGTTAGGTTTAAATTGTCTTTTTGTTCCAAATCACACACAAAAAATAAAAAAAATAAAAAAATTGCGACAGAAACGGTTAGCAGATTAATTCAAAACACATCAAAACTCACCAGAAAAAAGTCGTTTCGTCCACCAAAGGAAGTTCGGTGGTCATCTGGAAATTGACCATAATATACTATATAAATTATTAGCCTTGGACCACACAGGGAAGGGAAGTCACACACCCCAGTTCAGTTTTTCAATACAGTATGGAGTTTTTTCTGGTTTATGGAACTGTCGCCGATGGGAATTCTCGCCGAAACAACAAACTAGAACTCTCGTCGAAACAACGAAACTAGAACTCTCGTCGAAACAACAAACTAGAACTCTCGTCGAAACAACAAACTAGAACTCTCGTCGAAACAACAAACTAGAACTCTCGTCGAAACAACAAACTAGAACTCTCGCCGAAACAACAAACTAGAACTCTCGTCGAAACAACAAACTAGAACTCTCGTCGAAACAACAAACTAGAACTCTCGTCGAAACAACAAACTAGAACTCTCGTCGAAACAACAAACTAGAACTCTCGTCGACGTGGAAATGTTAACCTAACCTGGACAATGGCACCTAACTTAACCTAACTGATCAAGCTAACGATAGTATTTCATCCCTGAATGCAGAAACACGGGTAACACTTGATTAAATGTATATATTGGGTCCTGTAATATCAAGAATTGGAACACTCGACCACGGCGGCGAGAGTTCCAATCGGCGAGAGTTCCAGGTACCCTATTTCTCACCAGCCACGGCCGGAGGGAGAGGTGGGTGGGGAGGAGCCTTCAACTTTGCTATTCTTTGACCTCCAACACGTAGAAGGTATAGTGGTAGAAAGTAGCCACACAGACAACCTCGTTTGGACCAGTAAGGCTGTTGCTGTCTGTTCTTCCTGTGTATTCCTTTGTAATCCCTATTTTGTCTGCGCCCGGAAGGGGACTCGAACCCGGATATGTCGCTTGACAGTTGAGGGCGTAACCACTTTGCCACCGGAACGCTTTATACTAACACTAATAATAATAATAATAATAATAATAATAATAATAATAATGATAAAATAACTGATTAAAATAATATCCACCAAATAATGATGTAAAATTATTTTCTTTGCATCAATAGTGTTATTGTGGCTTTCTTTGTCCGCCTTAATGAATCTCTCTCTCTCTCTCTCTCTCTCTCTCTCTCTCTTCTCTCTCTCCTCTCTCTCTCTCTCTCTTTTAATCTATTACGAAATGACCCCACTGAAAACTCTCTCTCTCTCTCTCTCTCTCTCTCTCTCTCTCTCTCTCTCTCTCTCTCTCTGTGTGTCATATCTATCAATGCAACAATTTTTTTTCGGTTATAAATGAATAATACAAAGACAGGAAGAGGAGGAGGAAGAGGAGGAGGAGGAAGAGGAAGAGGAGGAGGCGTATTCTCCCGAGCGTGAGGCAGGTGTGGAGGAGATACAGAGGTTGATGGACCATGTGGAGGAGGAGGAGGAGGAGGAGGAGGAGGGAAATCTAACAAGCAGAAGCGATACTAAGCGTCAGAGGTCATAAGAAGAAGAAGAAGTAGTAGGGGGGTGGGGGGGGAAGACAGGTGTGTGTGAAGAGACAGTTATATAAATTGGCATGAACAGGTGTGCCATAGAGAGAGAGAGAGAGAGAGAGAGAGAGAGAGAGAGGAGAGAGAGGAGAAAAGGAGACGAGAGAGAGAGAGATCAACATCACACTATTATACCAAACAGTAACGCCCACATTCCCTCCCTTCATTCTTCTCTATCTCCTCTTCCCCTCTCTTCTCTCTCTTCTCTTTTCCCCCTTTGTCCCTCTTTTTCTCTCTCCTCTACTTCCTCTGAACTGTGTCACTCCTCCCTTTCCCCCCCCTCTCTCTCTCTCTCTCTCTCTCTCTCTCTCTCTTTCTCTCTCTGGTAGCATCTAAGAGAAGAGGAGAGTTGAAGGAGGAGGAGGAGGAGGGGGAGGAGGAGGAGGAGGAGGACGGCTTTGTATCAATGATCTTATTGGAGAGAGAGAGAGAGAGAGAGAGAGAGAGGAGAGGGGGAGAGGGGAGAAGGGGAGAAGAGGGGAGAGAGAAGAGAGAGAGAGAGAGAGAGAGAGAAAGAGTAAAAAAATGGGGGAAAGCAAAGCGAAATTTGTACGAAGGGAAGATGGAAAGGGAAGGGAAAAAGGGAAAGGGAAGGAGGGAAGGAGGGAAAAGGGAGAGAAAGAGGAAGGGAAAGGGGAAGGGAAAGGGAAGGGAAAAAGGGGGAGAGAAGAAGGGGGGAAAGGGAAGGGAGGGAAGGAAGGGAAAAAGAGGAAGGAAGGAGGGAAGAAAATGAGAGAAAGAAGGAAGGAAGGAAGGAAGGAAGGGGGGGAAGGAAGGGGAAAGGAGGAGAAGGGGGATTATAATGATCTTAATTTTTACTCTATTTCCCCCCTAAACCCCTGAAGGAAGAGAGGAGGAGGAGGAGGGGGGAAGAGGAGGAGGAAGGAGGAGTTGAAGGGAGGTTTTAGTAGAATAGATGGACGAGAGAGATCAAGAAGGAAAAA
>JACEEZ010005203.1:22500-25000 GCA_016584305.1 Chionoecetes opilio | reverse complement strand
GATAGACAGACACACAGATAAACCGACAGACAGACACACACACAGATAAACCGACAGACAGACACACACAGATAAACCGACCGACAGACAGACAGAGGACTAATCTTTATTGTCCAAACTCGCTTCGCTCGCTTGGACACCTATTTCAGCCGAAATCAGGTGTCATATAGGCTTGTAAAATGTGTCCACGAATTCTTCTTCTTCTTCTTGTGACTACTTTTGTGGGCAACGGGTATACAGGCGTAAAGGAAGAAATTTGGCACTAAAGGTTATATTTCGTCTCTTAACTCATTTATGCAGGAACTATTCACTATATGAGAAACAAATAAGAGTTAATGCATGTCTAATGTATTATTTTTCTATTTACAGATTATACGCGTGAAACGGTTTGTTTTAGGCTGTGCACTGTGCAGGCCATAAAAGTGTTGCCAAGTCAAAAGTTACAGTTTGACGAAATAGTTTTGGCTTCGAAAGGGAAAGAAAAAGGCATAAATGGGGAAAAAAAACAACATTGAGTTCATGTTAGATATTTTTATGTGCGTGTGCGTGACGGGAAATATGAGTCAAAAGGGGAGTTTTAATTTCCAAATGAGGCAATTTTTATCAGGGTGATCTGGCAACTGTGTGAGTTTAAGTGTGGGTTTGAGGTTGGGTGTTATTAGCCATGCCTTGGCTTCTCAGAGGCTCAATAGTGTTAGGATATTAGTAGGATAGTGTGATAGTGTTGTCTACGAGTCCTACACAATCCTCCCGGCGTCCCAGAGTCCTACAGTGCCAGGATACGAGGTGGGAAGGATATTAGGATACCCGCGTAAGATTCTGGTGTAGGATGTTTTGACGTTTTGTTTTGAAATGGCTGTGGTGGATTTTAAGGTGTTTTAGGGTGTGTGGGGGGTGTTCTAGGGTTTGTAAGGGTGTTCTATGGTGTGTGGGGGTGTAAGGGTGTGGGGGTATGTAAGGGTGAATCAGGGTGTCAGGGTTGTGTGGGAATATGTTAGGGTGTGTGTATGTGTCAGGATGTGTGTGGGGTTGTGGGTGGGTGTGTAAGGATGTATGGGGATGTTTAAGGGTTTGTGTGTGTGTGTTGGTTGTGTTTTAGGATGTGTAAGGTTGTGTAGGGGTGTGTTAGGGTATCCGTTGATTCGGGTCGCCAGTTGAAACAGGCCGCCTATAGTAGCATGCATACCCAGCAGACAGTATACTTTGTGGTTAAGGTTAGGTTAGGTTAGGTTAGGTATACTTTGTGGTTAAGGTTAGGTTAGGTTAGGTTAGGTATACTTTGTGGTTAAGGTTAGGTTAGGTTAGGTATACTTTGTGGTTAAGGTTAGGTTAGGTTTCATAAAAACGTATAAGGTTATGCATAAATGCATGCTTGGTATGCATTTAATATAAGCGGCCTGATTCAACTGGCGGCCCGATTCAACTGTATCCGTGTGTTAGGATATAGGGTGTGTGTGGGGCTGTATTTGAGGGCGTGTGTATGTGTCAGGATGTGTGTAGGGTTGTGATAGTGTGTGTGGGATTGTGGGTGGGTGTTAGGATGGGTAACAGGAAGGTTCGACGGAATACGTTTTCGACGACACCGTCGAAACTTCCAAGTCATTTATTTACGGTGATACACAGGCGACAGGTGTGTTGCGAGGCCGTACAGGTGTGGTGTATGTGGTAAAGCGAGAGAGGTTAAGAGTGAGGTGTTAGCCCCCCAGTGTGTGTGTCTGACCTAAAGAGCGAACGCGCAGTTCTCGTCCACTATAACGGCGTCAGCCCCGTACCGCCGCGGCCACGGGTACGGCGCGGGCCACAGTGGTCCATAGAAGCTAATCTCTGGGAAGCGGGACTCGAACATTGGATCAGCGCATCAAGGTATACCCTCGGTACGTTTCTGTAGTATTCAGCGGGAGACACTTAGCGAAAACACGTCAAAATATTCCATTTACCGGCATTAAACTATGATGTCATATATTTCAGGGAGAATATTACGCTGCAAGGCTAATATGGCGGCAATGTATTATCGTCAACCCTATATTTATCAATAGCAATACTCCTATTGTCACTAATAATTGTCACATAAATAAGGTATTTAAGGGTAAATCTCGCCTTATTTCCCATTAAATAAGTCTATATGGAAGTGAGCTAACTCTAATTTTCTCTACGTGTTAAACCACTCTCTATCTAAAAATTACATTGGAAGTGAGCAATACTTAATTTTCTCTACGTGTTAGAGTTTCTCTAAGGGAAAATCTCAGCTTATTGTCCAAGCTCGCTTCGCTCGCTTGGACACCTATTTCAGCCTAAATCAGGTGTCATATAGGCTTGTAAAATTTTTCAACCAATTCTTCTGTTTCTTCATGTAACTACTTTTGTAGGCAACGGGTATACAGGCGTAAAGGAAGAAATTTGGCACGAAAGGTTATGTTTCGTCTCTTAACTCATTGTCCAAGCGAGCGAAGCGAGTTTTTAGCATTTATGCTAAAATTCGTAATATATTGTGCCTGGCGAC
>JACEEZ010005203.1:2500-17500 GCA_016584305.1 Chionoecetes opilio | reverse complement strand
GTCTATGAGCGGGAAGTTTAGATCACCAGTGAGCATAATGGTAGGCATGGGTGGTGGTAGTGAGTTAATTACTTCTCTAATCTTGTTAGTTTGGTCATTAAATTTATTTGTTGGGGCACGCTGGTGGCCTGTATATATTTATAATACCCAATCAAGGTCTTTAATGTATAGTACCAGGGATTCTGTGTACAAGTTTGATTCTGAGTGGAGAACTTGTGTCCTAGCTGCAAAGTGGTCATCACGTAGGTGATGACACCGCCTTTTTTTTGTTTTGATCTGTCCGTTCTATATGGTACAAAGTTTGGTATTTTTATATTCAGCTTCTCTGATTTCTTCTGTTAGGTGTGTTTCTGTTAGGGAGATTATACAGGCATTTTCAGTTTGTGCCATTTCTGTGAGTAATTTTTTGCCTCTAAATTTGTATGGTAATACAACACACACACCACACACACCCAAAACACACACACAACACACACCACACACACACACACACACCCACACACACACACACACACACACACACACACACCACACACACACACACCACACACAACACACACCACACACACAACACACAACACACACACACACACACACACACACACACACACACACCCACACCCACACACACACCACACACACCAACCACACACACACACACACACACACACACACACCACCCACACACCACGACACACACACACACACACACACACACACACACACACCACACACACACACACACACACCACACACACACACACACACACACACACACACCACACACCACACACACACACACACACACCACACCCACAAAACACACAAAACACACACACACACCAACACACACCCCAAACCACACACACACACACACACACAACAACACCACAACCCCACCACACACACACCCCACAACACACACACACACACACACACAAAACCACACACAACCACACACACACACACAACACCACACACACACCCACACACACACACACACACACACACACACACACACACAACACCACACACACACACCACCCCCAACACACACACACACACACACACACCCCAAACACACACACACACACACACACACACACACCCCCACACACCCCACACACACCCCACACACAACACACACACACACCCCACACACACACACACACACCACACACACAAACACACACACACCCCAAAACACACACACCCACACACACACACACACACACACACACACACACACAAAACACCACAACACACACACACACACACAAAACCACACACACACACCCCCACACACACACACAAACACCACACACACACACACACACACACACACACACACACCACACACCCCACACACACACACACACAACCAACACACACACACACCACACACACCCCACACACCACACACAAAACCCACACAAAACCACACACACACACACAAACACACACACCCCCACACACACACACACACACACACACACACACACACCACACACACCACCACACACACTACCCTTTCCCTCTCCCCATTATTGTCACCCTGGTTTTCCTTTTCCCCTTGTTTAATGCCCATTTATATTACGAACACCCTAAAAACCCTTTTTCCCCCTTAACCCCCTTCACGTCCCCCTTCATCCCCTTCCCCATCCCCCCCTTTCAGGCAGTCGCAGGAAGGAGGCCGTGGGGAGCAGCAATGGATGGCGGGTTATATTCTGTTTGCAAGGATAGTTGTCATTATTTGGTGCCTCTGACGTGATGGGGGAGTGGGAAATTTAATTAGGGAAGGGTTCTTTAGGGAAGTTGGGAAAGGGTGAGTGAGAGAGAGGGGAGAGAGAGAAAAATAAGGAGGGGGGGAGGGGGTTTTAAGGGGGCCAAATAAAAATCAGAGGAGAGAGAGAGAGGGGAAAAATTTGGGTTTTATCCGTGTAATAATGAAAAACAAAACTTCGAAATACATGTTTTTCCTCTATGAGTCTATGGGTGTTTTAAACTGAAAGTATTGTGAAAGGATTAGACCCCATTTCCCTATGTTGAATGATGTTTTCCCCTTCTTTTTTTCCCCTTTTACTTTCTCTCTCTATATTTTCTTGATTTCCTTTTCTTTTTCCCCCAAATTTCAGGGCATTTTTTTTTTTTGTTCGCTTTCTGTCCCCAATTCTATCTCTTTCCCCTCTTTTTTACTTTTTCCTCCATCCATCCTTTTTTTTCTTTCTTCTTCTCCCAATTTTTTTTTTTTACTTTCTTCCCCTCTTTTTTTTCTTTCCCATTTTTTTTTCCCCTCCATCCGGGGTTTATAATGACCTCGCTGGGTGATAAAGAAGGGGGCCCAAAATTTATGTTTTGTGTGTGTGTGTGTATGGGGTGGGTATTTTATGTGGTGTTTTTGTTTATTATTTGGTGTGTTTTTAAATGGTGTGTTTTGTAGTGGTGGGGTTTATTTTTGGGTATGTATGGGGGAGTGTGTATTTTAGGGGGGGTGTGTTTAGTGGTTTGTACAAAGGGTAGGGGATTGTGATGGTGCTCCTGTATTCTGTTGTAGTTTGTGTATGTCTTTGGCATTTTGGTTGGGGATGGTTTATATATGTGTGCTTTTTTAAAGTCGTCTGGGTGGGGTACCCAAAGGTGCACAACAGGGCTCGCCCGGGCCGTCTTAAAATTTAAGCTCACCCTTAAGACAGGTAAATCACCACAGTTACCTCACAAAGGGGGCCGCCCTGTCCCCTTTTTTGTAAATTTGGGGTGGTTCAGGGCCCCCCGGGAGGCTGCGGGGGCCCCTAAACCCCCCCCCCCCGGCATTATGGGGGGGGGGCATTAAAGGGAAACATCGGGTATTTTGGGGTCAATTAGTGGGGTGAAATACTTTTTGAGAGGGGGAATTTCAGAGCTCCGAAAAAAAGGGTTTCCTATGGGCCCGGGTTCATCGATTGCGGAATTTTAATTTCAAAGGGGTTTTGTCCCTTGTTGCTCGGGTCGGGGGGGGTCGTGGGGGGGGAAGGGGGATTTTTCAAATAAGCTCACGCTAACCCGGTTTCTCCGCTCTCATATCCTCTCCCCAATTGCGGGGAAATGATCTATCTTTTACCGAAAATTTTCCTGTATTTTTTTCGGGAAAAATTATCGGGAATTTAAACCCTTCTAAAAACAACTGAAACGTTCTTAAAAAATTTGTATTTTACATTTTTTTTTTCAGCCCCGGGGGAAGAAGTTTTTTGGCAAAACTTTGAATACTTAAAAACCAATTTTTTAAAAATCGCTTTTCAGGGAAAAACCCCGGCCACTTCAACTGAATGAAGCCCCGGGAAAAGTATTTTACTTGTATGTAAGTTTTCACGGGTACCTTTTTTGGGTGAAATATGCCCTCTCTTACGACGAACTTTTTAAACCAAAGGAAATTTTAAAGTAATTGGCACCTCAAAAAAAAGCCCTTTTCGAAGAAAATACATGGGTTTTGTTTACTTTTTGGGTTTTAAAAAAGAGCGGGCTGCAGGAAGCATGCATCCGCCGTTATTGCCCCCCTGGCCTTCCTAGGAGACTTTTTCCTACCACCCCTGTAAAAAGCTAAGGCCCATCACCGGGGCCCAAAGTTTTCCCCCAAAGGGGACCCCTCCCCAGCCCAAAAACCCCAGAACAAAACAAGACTCCCCCCCCCAGCCGGGATAGAAAAAGGGGCTGATATGATCCCAAACATGGGGAGGTTTTTTGGGGAAAGATGCTGAAAACGCCAAACTATTTTTTGGGTTTAAAATTGTTCGTCCCCAAAAAGGACAGAACACCCCCAAAAAGGACTCGGCAAAATTTTTACATACAAGCTTTACTTCCTAAAGTTTAAATTCAGTTGAACGTGCAGTGTTTCCTGAAAGGGAACGGATTTTAAAAAGTTGATTTTCAAGTATTCTATGTTTTGCCAATATTTTTTTTAAAGTGCTAAAAAAAAAATGAAAAACACATTTTTTTTAAAAAACTGTTTCGTTTTGTATTGAAGGGAAATTCTGATATCCCCCGAAAAAATACAGGAGTTTCGGTAAATGTAGATCATTCACGTCAAAGGGCAGGGGGAAATGTGAGTGCCGAGAGAATCGGGCGGTTTCCCTTTGAAAACTCCCCATTGGGGAAGAGGGGGGAGGGGAGGGGAGAGGGAAAAAGGGGGTTGGTAAAGGAAGGTAGGGAGGGGGGGAGAGGGGAGAAGGGGATAGGTAAAGGAGATTTAGGGAGGGGGGGAAATAGTGGATAGGAGTTTTTTTAAAAAAAAGAGGTTGGGAGGAGAATACAAAGGAAAACAAAAACAAAACCCCAAACCACAGGGGGAGGGGGGGTTAGGGGGAGGGGTTTAAAGGCTCCGAGGGCGTTTTCGGGGGGGGGACCCAGTTCGCCCCCAAAAAGGGAAACCAAAAAACCTTTTGCACCGTGGGTTGGCCTAAAAACCCCCACATGCCCTGCCCTTTCCAATTTAAACCTTCGTTTGCGAGGCATCGGGGGAAAAAGGGGGGGCCCCGGCTGAGCCCAAATCACGGGCGCACTAAAAAAATCCTCCCTGCGCCACCCCACGGGCGGGGGACCAACCATCATAGATCTAAAGGGTGAACCTCCAAGCCTACCTCCAAAGCCCGGGGGTACCACTCCACAGGCGCTATAGGCACAAAGGGTATAAAAAAAAAAAAAAAAAAAAAAATTATTGGTCCTTACATGGCTGTTTTGATTTAACTACACTACAAAACTAGAAAAAAAGAGGAAAGGATGGGGAAAGATAAGGCTCCTCCCCACCATGAAAGGGAAGGTTTTGGGGAGAGGGGGATAAGGAGGGGGCCCAAGGGAAAAGGGAGGAATGGGAAGGGAGGAAAGGGGAGAAAGGCAGAGAATGCTGGGGAAAAAGGGTTTAAACAACCCTAAAAGTGGTCTGGGTGAAGGAAAATAGTAACTTCCGGGTTTATTATTTTTTTTTTCAGACTCCTATGATTGGAAAATTTTTACATAAGAATAAAAATTTTTTTTTCCTATTTCCGGGGACGGTAAAGAAAAAAAAGCTTTATCTTTAATAAACGTAGATTTCTTAGTTTTTATGCCCCCCTGCCAAAAAATCACCCCCCCCCGAAAATTCCCTTTGATTTTGGGATTTTGCACACCCTTTGATGCCCTACTCAGGTAGACAGAATATCCCACAATGGCCGGGTGTGGGGAACCAAACAAAAAGGGAACCTTATGTTTGGGGTTTTCCGGGAATTACTTTGTATTGAAAAATCAGATAACTAATTTAAATATTATTTTTTTTTTATATTTCAATTTTTTTTAACTTAAATATTTTTTTTTCCCATATTTTTTGTAGTAACTAGAAAATTACTTAATTCTACTAAAATGATTAAAAAAGGGGCACGTTTTTCCCACTTCATGTCCGTTTAAAAAACATCTTGAATAAAACCATGTGCATTTTAGAAGCTTTTTTTTTTTTTTTTTTAAAAGGATAATTGTTGTCAGTTTAAAGGGGGGTTAAAAGGGGTTTGGGAAAAACCAGGGAAACACCCCCAATATTTATTAATTTTGGGTTACTTTATAAAAATATCTTACAGCAAAAGAATAAATAGTTTTAATCCCGACGTCATCACACAACATAAACTTTCACGGAGCCCCCAATCACGGCCCCGCATCAAAAGGAACAGCCGGTTTCCAGCTTTCCCCGGCAAAGTAGGGCTCAGCATCAAAAGGGAAAAAGGCACGGTATCTCAGTTCAAAAGGCACAGCACGGCTCAGCACCCAACCAGGCACAGTACGGCCCCTAAAAGGGGCACAGCAGGGCTCACATTACAAGACACAGCAGAAAAGGCAAACCCCGGGCTCAGGCATAAAAGGCCCCAGACGGTCACCCTCAAAAGGCAAAACAGGTCAGAACAAAAGGGCCCACATCACGGCCTCCCCATCCAAGGCACATCACGGCTCTTTCCTCAAAAGGCACAACGGCTCAGCACGAGGTGCCCTTGCACAGCGGAGGACCCGGGGACGAAAGCTCCCGGCTCGGCGGGCGTGCAGGGGGGAGGGGGGGCGCGGCGGGGGGGCAGGGCGAGGGCGTGGAGGGGGGCTCCCCGGGGACGCAGTTTCCTTTTCATTTTTCCTTGTCTGCACCCCCCCAAACCAGTCCCACGGGGAAAAAAACGGCCGGCCCCGGGGGTAGAACACCACCCCTTTCTTCCCCCCTGGGGGGTTTCTGGGGAGGGGGGCCCCTTAGCCCACCCGGGGGGCCCGGGGGCGAGCCGTGGCGGGCACGTAGGGCAAGGAGGGGGGTCTTTGCTGTCCCGGCGGGCCCGGGATGGGCCCACGCGCCCCCCTCATCCCCCCGGTGTCCTCGGGTCCGGGGGTGTGGTAAGGCTCCTGAGGGGCTAAAGGAAAATCCCGGGACCTTTTTTGGGGCGTAGCGGGGGGGGGGCGGGGTCATTTTGCAGGGGCAGTAAAGTGTAGAGTCACGCGGGGAAGACACGGGCTGGGTGGGGCCTCGGTGTTGTCTTAAACCCTTTTTCCGGGGCGCCGCAAACTCCCGCACGGTGCCCCAGCCCTCATGCCCCCGGCGCCGGGTGGTGGGCAGGGCACGCCGGGGGACGCCCTCAGGTCCCCCCTAAAAAATAAAGGGGGGAGTTGTGCATGCGGGGCCCCAAAAAGGCCCTCTTCGGAATCTCTTCGGACCCTTTTTTGGTAGTCGGGGACGTCCCCGGCCCTGGGGTACCGGGGGGGCCCTTGGGGTTGTCGGGCTTTCAGGGCTGGGGGGACTCCTCCCCCCGGGGTTTGGCCCAACAGCGGGGGGGCCCGGCGGGCGGGGGGGGCGCCAGGGGTGGGGAAATTGGTCCTCGGTCGGGCCGGGGTAACGGGCTAGGGGACGGGGTGTTTAAAACTTCCTGATTTCCCTGACGCTGTAAAGGGGACTGTGAGAGGGGAACGGGATCTCGGTCACTCATCCCCGAGACTCACAAAGGCCCCCGGTAGGGGGCCCGGATGGTCATGCCCCTTGACCTCAGTGCCCCCCAGTCCCCGCCCCGTGCCTCCCCCCCCCGCCCCTCCTGACGCCCCCTGATTGGGGGGTCGGGTTTGGGGGATCGCAACCCCCTCACCCCCCCCGGCGGGCTTTGGGCGGCGGGAAGCTTGTGCGATGAAGTGATTGGTTTTTTTAGGGGCCCCTTACAAACCCCAAATTTTTTTTTTTTGCTTTTAAAAAAAATGTATGTTGTCGAGCCATAAAAAATTAAAGAAAAAAGTAACTGAATATACAAAATTTTTTAGTCGAAAAGGATAGTAAAAAAGGTCAACATCTAAAATAATTGCCTTTTTTAAATAAAAAAAACGTCTAAAGGACTCAAAATTTCAATGAAAAAATTTCGTCGGACCTCAAGGGGGTTTAAAAAAAGAATTTAGATAAAAAAAAATTCCTTTTTTCCCAACTTGCTGAAAAGGGGATATGTTGCCCCAAGGGAAAACCCCGGAAGAGATTTTTATAAAGTAAAATTTTATTTTTTTTAAATTTTTTTAAATAAATATTTTGTCAGGAAATAGATAAAACATGAAATTCTTCTAAAACGCCCCATGTTTTCTTTTTGGGTTAAAAAAAATATAATCATGACTTGTATTAACACATTTAAAACCAAGGGAGGCTAGGGCCAATAACACTTGCACTTTTTTAGTTTAAACATTAATCCTTGGCTTTTTTTGTGCGGTATTTTTTTATGGAATTATTGTGATTGTAATGTATGTCCACACAATGAAGGGGAAAAAATTTATATAAAAGCTGACATGCTTCCTTCCTCTCAAATAAACTATTATATCAATAGGGGAAAACTTGTTGATGGGTTTGGTGAAACGTCAGGGGGAATACTTATTTGCCATTCGTTTTGCACCAAAAACCCCACCATCGTTTTGCCAAACAACGCACACCATCGCTTTGCCAACAACACCCCACCCTCGCTAGCCCCACACACACACCATCGTTTAGCAAAAACACACCCCCATCGCTACAACAAAAACACACCATCGTTTGCACCAAACACAAAACCAAAACGTTTTGCAAAACAACACCATGGGGGAGCAAAAAAACCCCAAAAACCATCGGGTTTTTACACACACACACCATGCTTTTGCACACCCAAAAACCCCAAACCCCGTTTTGCACAAAAACACACACCACGCTAGCACACAAACACCCCCATCGTTGACACAACACACACCCTCCCCTAGCCCAACACACACCATCGTTAGCACACCCCACACACCATCGCTAGCACACAAACACACCATCGTTAGCACCAACACACCATCGTTAAAAAAACCCAAAAACACACCCCTCGTTTTGGGACACAAAAACACCCCTCGTTAGCACACAAAAACAAAACCTCTTCGCACACAAAAAACACACCCTCGCTAGCACACAACCACACCATGTTAGCACCAACACAAACCATCGGTTTGCCACAACACACAAACCCCCCCTAGCACAAACCCCACACCATCTTGGGACCCAAAACAACACCACCCTCGCTAAACACAAAAAACACCACCAAAAACGTTTTTCACACCAAAAACACCATCGCTAGCACAAAAACAAAACAAACCCTCGTTGGGGACACAAACAACCACCCTCGTTAGCACCCAACAAAACACCGTTGCACACCAAAACAAAAACCATCGCTACACCAAAAAAAACCCCCATCGTTAGCACAAAAACACAAACCATCGCTAGCACACAGCACACCCCCCATCGCTAAAAAAAACACAAACACCATTGGGTAGCACAAAAAACACACCCTCGCTAGCACACCCAAAACCAAACCCTGCTAGCACCCCAAAAAACCCCACCTCGTTAGCACACAACCCCCACACCCTCGTTTTCACACAAAAAACACCCTGCTAGCACACAGCCACACCATCCCCTAAAAAAACAACACACAAACCCTTGTAGCACACAACACACACCATCGCTTTGCAAAAACCAAAAACACACCACGCAAACACACGAAAACCCCCAAAAACCCCTCGTTAACACCCAACACACACCATCGCGCACCAACACACACCCTCGTTTAAACACACAAAAACCCCCATGCTAGCACCAACCCCCCACCTCGCTAGCACAAAACCACACCATTTGCTAAAACACAACACCCCACCATCGCTGCACACAAAAACACCATCGTTGCACAGAAAACACACCATCGTTAGCACAGAAAAAACATACCTCACTAGCACACAAACACCCCCACCCATCGGATTGCACCCCAACACACACCATCGTTACAAAAGAAAAAACATACCTCGCTGCACACAAAAAACACCCAAACGCTAAACACACAACACACACCATCTTGCACCGAACACTACCAAACGCTAGCACACAACAACACCATCGCTACACACAACACACACCATCGTTAGCACCAAAACACCCCCATCGGGTTTGCACAGAAAAATACCATCACTTTGCCAAAAAACAAAAAACACCCTCGCTTTGGGAAAAAAACCACCCACCGTTAGCAAAACCCCATACCATCGCTAGCACACAAAAAAAACCCCCATCGCCAAAAACGGTCCCGTTTGGGTGCAGATTGATGGGTGAGTGTTGGGGGGTTGTTTTATAGTTTTAAGGGTCAAGGGACACCCGTTTTGTATGGTTTATGGTTTTTTTCAGTTCTTTGTCTTTCAAATTCTGGTGCCTTTTTCCCCGTGGTTTTTTTCCCTCTGACCGGGTTGAAACCCCGTTGCTTCCTTGTATAAGCCACCCAAAGGGGGCCCAAAATTTTGAAAAAACAAAGAAAATGAAAAAAATACCATCACCATACAAAAAATTGTGTGCCATAACCTTATATTTTCAACCCCCTCCCAACACTCAAAACAGCCAAAAGCAGGGGAAAGTGTTGGGGGTTTATTTAAATACAAACCCCCGGGGAATCAAAAAACTTATCATTATTATTTTTTTTTATTAAATTTTTAAATTTTTGTTATTATTATTATTAAATTAAATTTCTTTTTATTATTGTTTTTTATGTTTTTTAAATTTTAAAACCAAATTTTTGTCGTTTTTTTTAGGAAATTTTTTTCCAAAAACCTGCGGTTTTTTTCCCTTTTTCTAGAAGGTATCGAAGGGGCGAAGAGCAGGTTTTTTGCTACTGTTTGCTACGCTGAACAAAAGAAAACAATAAGTAAAGTGAAAATTTTTCTAGCTTTGAAACATGATAGATTTATTTCATTTTTATTTTGAAGATTTTTTTGTTATTTTTGAATGCATTTTTTGTCGAAACCCATGCAGTCGGGCGTGCGTAAAATTTTACCCCAAGATAACACTAAAGTCGCCCGGAAAACTTTTTTTTTTCGTTTACAGAAAGTCTAGTTTCCCTTAATACTTACATTTCTACATCCAGGATTTTTAGGAAGGGGTAGGAAAGGGGGTATCGGAGAGTCGTTTCCCTTTTTGTGTCTCACTGTCATAAAATTTGACAATAAATTTAAAAATTACCAAAATATCTACCGAGTTGGGGGACGTTGTTAAAGGTGAGTAAGATCGCCCCGTAGTGTTTAGTTCCCCCCGTGAAGCTATTTTCTGTCGTCCCCCCGAGAAAAAAAAAAGAGTTTTGAAATTTTTTTTTTTTTTTTTTTTTTTTTTTTTTTTTTTTTTTTTGAAAAGTTTTTTCTTTAAAATACCAAAAGGGGGAAAAAAGGCTAAAAATGTAATTATAAAATCGATTTTACACAAAAAAATTATGGGCCCTTCAAGGTGGCCTGGGGGGGTTAACTAAAATTTAAAAAGAAAATTTTCTGGAATTTTCCAAATTTTTTTAAGTTTTTTTCCAATTATTAAAACCCTTAAAATCCTATAAATTTCCCCTTAATATTCAAAAAAAATGTTGAAAAGGGAAAAAAAAAAACAATTGAAAAGAAAAATTTTGCCTTTAATTTAATATTGGTTTAAAAGGGGAAAAAAACTTTTATTCCTTGTAAAATGTTTTAACTTTATTTGGGAAAAATTTGAAAAAATTTTAAAATTATTTAAAAAAAATTTATTATTCCTTTTTTAAATTCCCTTCCCCCTTTTTAATTTTTGTTTTAAAAAAAGTTGGAAAAAATTTTTTAAAAAAACCAACCCTTTGGGTTAATTTCCCTAATTTAATGTCCATTTAGTTTTAAAAATGGAAAGTTGTGAAAACCCCTTTGTTTTTTGATTATAGGGGGGGTTAAAGGGTTCTTTTTAATTTAATTTTAAAAAAACTTAATGAATTTCCTTTGCAAAAAAAAAAATGGTTTGGGGCATTTACTTTAAAAAAAAAATTGGGTGTGAAAAAACAAAAAAGGGGCTTGTATTAAAAAATTTTTGAAATCATTTTAAACCCCCAAGGTCTTTTCCACCCCAAGGGGTTTTTTTATATCCCCTTAAATAACCTGCCCTTTTTGTTTAAAGGGGAATTTTGCCTTTTCACCCGGCTTGGCCCCTGGGCCTTTTCTTGACCTTTAAATATTTTAACTCCCCGTTTTTTTTTTTAAATTTTAAAACTGGTAGACTTTTTAATCCTATAATTTTCCCTTAAACCTCACCCCCAAAATTTTTCCTTTGGCCCCATTAAAAAAAAATTTTTATAATTAAAAAATAATAAGGGAAACCCCCTTATATTAAAAAAAATTTTTTAAAAGTATTTGCCTTTTAAAATATTCCTTTTTATTCATAAAATTTTATTAAAAAACCCAAATTAAATTTTAAATTTAAGTTCATTGGGGTCAAGGGGTTTAAAAATTATTTACCTTAAAATATTAAAAATTTCTTTTATTTCTTTTTTATAAAATAGATTTTTTTTTTTTTTTGATTATTTTTTATTATATTAATTGAAAATAAATTAAGTTTATTTTTTTTTTTTAAAGAAAAAGTTCCCGGTTTTAACTTAAAACCTATTCCCACCTTTAACACACTAATACCCCCCTTAATTTTAAATTCCCTTAGGGAAAACCCCCGGGGTTTTTTTTCATATGGAAAACCCAATTTTACGAAACAAATTTTTTAAAAAAATATTTTTAAATTTTTTTAATATTTTAAAAAATGTTAAATAAAAATTAAAATAGTAAAAAATTAATGTCTTTTATAATTAATAACTTTTCTTTTTGAAAATTTAAAAATTTTAAGGGTTTCATTAATTTATTTAATTGACCCCCAGCCCCGTTTTTTTTTACAAATAATATTTCCTTTTTTAAATATAATTTCTACCCCCTTTTATAGTATTTTATAAAGTAAATCTTAAATTTTCTAATGATAAAAACTTGTAATTAAAAATAATTTTAAAATTATTTTAACTTAAAATAAGGGAAAAATTTATTTTTTAAAGGGAAAAAGTTTTTCTTAAAACCCCAAAAATTTTTTTGGAATCAAATTTTTTTCCCCCCTGTCTAGGTTCAATTTTTTAAAAGTAAAAGGTTTAAAAGATTTCCTTTTTAGGGGTGACAAAAATTTGGCTTGGTTTTCTCTTAAAAACGACCTTTTGGGCTTCCCTTTCCAAAAATTTTTGAAACCACCAGTTTTTCCCCGGGAAAAAGGGTACTATTTTTGATTTTTTTTAAATGCAAAAATTTTCCAGCGAGGGTCTTTTAAAGGGAAGAAATTTTAAAACTTTTTTAAAACATCACCAAAAGTTTTTGAAACAGGAAATCCTTCTTTTTGGGGGAAAAAAACTTTTAGTTTACCTTTTTTCTTTTAATTTTCAAAATTTTAATGAGCCTTGGGGAACCCCAGTTCTTCCCTTTTTCCGACAAAAAGGTTTTTCCGGGATTGTAAAAAATGTTTAAAAAGGGGTTTTTAAAATTTTTCGTTCTTACACAAAAAATAATTTTAAAATTTTTTCCCCCCATTTTCCCCTAATTGTTTAAAATGGCAATGACTTTTCATTTTCCCGGGCCTCTTTGGGGAACTTGAATTTTTAGTAAACAAATTTTTGAAATTTTTTGGGAAAAGGTGTTTTTTCTTCCAAACAGGAAGTTTTATTTTCTTTAATTTTTCAAAAATTTTTTGGAAGCAGGAATTGTTTTCCCCGCAATGTTGGTTTTCAATTTTTTAAATGCTGATTTAAAAATTTTTTCCTTAAAAAGGGGATTTTTCAAAAATTTTAGTTTTGTTGGAAAACAAGAATTTAAAAAAACCCGGTTTTTTTTAAAACCCTTTAAGGAAAACGCAGTTCCCGGGGCAAACTGTGTTTCCCTTTTTCCCCCAAAAACCAATCCAAAAAAATGGCCTTTTTTTGTCCGGGAAGGCCGGCCCCGGAACGGGTTTTGGCCATTTTTTTAAAACAACCTTCAAAAAATTTTCCAAATTTGAGTTGGGGTTGGTTTTGTTTACCCCCACTTTTTCCCCCAAATTTTTTTCAAAATTTTTAAATCTTTTTCCCCCAAATAATTTTTGAAAAGAAAAAGTTTTCCTTCGTGGAAAAGCGAAAAAGTTGTTAATGGGCCGGGGTTTTTTTCTTCCAAACCCCCCTTTCCCAAACCCCGTTTGGGGCCCCCCAAAAATTGGGGGTTAAAAAGAAAGGGGGATTCCCGCACGGCCCAAAAACCCCAATTTTGGTTTTAAAAAAAAGATGTTTTAAAAATTTTCGTTTCCTTTGGGGAGTTTTTCTGGAAAATTTTTACAGTAAAATTTTTTTCCAAAAATTTTACCCTTTATTTTTTAAAAAGACAAAATTTGGCCGCAACCCCGGTTTTAACCCCCTTAATCCTTTTCTAAACCTAAATTAACCCAAATTTTTTTTTGAGTTTTCCCAAAATACCAAAAAATTTTTAAAATCACCAAAACCCCCCTTAATAATTTGGGTTTTAAAAAACCTTCCTTTAAAATTATTAAACTTTTCCCCGATTGTTCTATTAAATTATTTTTCAAGAAAAGGGTTATTGGCCCTTTCTTTTTCCAAAAAAAGTCTTTTTCCCTTTTTCGGAAAAAAAAACCCCCCAAAATTTAAAATTTGTTTTGGGCCAAAAACTAAAAGGTTTACCTCTTTTAAAAATTTTTTTTAAAAAATTTTTTTGGTAACCCAAAAAAATTGGGAAAAATTACGGGTTTTTTTCAAGGGGGTTAACATTTTCCCCAAAACTTAAAAAATGTGGGTGAGGTTTTTCGGAAAAAAGCCAAAAAAGGGGGTTTTTTTTGAAAATTCCCGGAATTCCCCCCCCCCCCCCCCCCCCCCCCCCCCCCCCCCCCCCCCCCCCCCCCCCCCCCCCCCCCCCCCCCCCCCCCCCCCCCCCCCCCCCCCCCCCCCCCCCGCCTTGGTTTTTTTTTAGAAAAAAATTCCTTTAAAATAAAATTGGTTAAAAATTTTTAAAAAAAAAATTTGGGGAAAAAAAGGTAAAAAAGAAAAAAATTGGGTTTAATTAAAAGGGTTTTTTTTATGGTGAAAAAAGGAAAAAATGAAAGATGAAAAAAAAAAAAAAAAAAAATATTAAGGGGGGCCCCCAATTGGCCAAGGGGTAACTGTCTTTGTAAAGGCGATTTTTTTTAACTCACTCCTTTTCCCTTTTATCGTTTTGCTGTGGTATTTTGATCCTTTCGTCATGTCCCCCTCCCTAAAGGGCTTTTTTTTTCAATTTTTAAAACATGCTTGATCTTCAATCCGTATCAACTAATATTAACTGGTGAGATTAAGTAAACAACGTTTAATCCGGTTGCGCTGCTCAAACTGACTGAAGGAAGATGTGTGAACGGCTGGGCTGGGGATCGTGACACGTTGATACTCGTACGGGGTTGCGTCACCCTCCTACCCAACCCTGTGTCGCCAACTTGCGGAGTAGGATGAAGGGCGTATCCCGCACGGCAATACACTAATTTTTCTTAATTCTATCATATTATTTGCTCTCATTACTATATACATTGTACTACTGACACGTACGAGTATGTTGGTGTCTGGAAAGTGTTTGTGACGTTGTTGAGTAGGAATTATGAATTATGAATTAAGATCACTGTCATTTTGTAATAGCACATAAGTATTTAACGGTTTCTCG
>JACEEZ010005202.1:0-31855 GCA_016584305.1 Chionoecetes opilio | reverse complement strand
TACTCTACTACTACTATACTACTACTACTACTACTCTACTACTACTATACTACTTACTACTAACTACTACTATACTCTATACTATACTACTACTACTACTACTACTAAATACTACTACTACTACTACTACTACTATACCACTACAATACTACTCAACTTAATTTATCAAGCGTTAGTAAGCGTGCATCACGGACCAGACCGCAACAACGCCTTTCCCAGCACGCACACACATACACACACACACACACACACACACACACAAACAAAACACACAACACACACACACACCACACACACACACACACATCTGCCCCACCCCAAAAACCCCTAAAAATTCACTAAGTTCCAAATGCAAAATCTACACCGAAATTTAAATTTGCGAGTCTAAAAGGCATCCCGTTGGTTTTAAACGTGACCGAGCGTGAAGGTATTTGGAAGTTTTTGCTCAAATTAAAGACATGTTTTTGAAGGATGTCTGCTGGGGGTAAACAAGGCATACCATATTTTCGAAGCGTACACACGTGGACTTAAGTAGTTGAATAAGAACATAACGTAAGTTGTGGTGATAAAGCCTCTCTCTCTCTCTCTCTCTCTCTCTCTCTCTCTCTCTCTTTTCTCTCTCTCTCTCTCTCTCTCTCTCTCTCTCTCTCGCCCGTCAGGGTGGCAAGGTTGGTAGAGACGTGAGCTTGCAATGTGCAGCGTCCCTGTGCATTCGGTCAGCGGTTCGAGTCCGCCTAGTTCGTGCTGACGTGGCGGCGCTTTGTATAGTCAATAACCTTGTAGTTGGTACTTGCAAAGTGTCTAGATAGGATGAAAATCTTATCTTATCTTATCTTCTCTCTCTCACTCTCTCTCTCTCTCTCTCTCTCCCTCTCTCTCTCTCTCTTCTCTTTCTCTCTCTCTCTCTCTCTCCTCTATCTCTTCTCTCTTTCTCTCTCTCTCTCTCTCTCTTGCTCGCTCGCTCGCTCGTCGCTCGCTCGCTCGCCTCGGCTCTCTCTCCTTTTCTCCTCACCTCTCTCTCTCTCTCTCTCTCCTCTCCCTCTCTCTCTCCCTTACACTTTTTTTCTCATCCTTCTAAAACGCTCGCCACTGACGATGACCGGTTGTTAAAAGTATTTCAGTCCATCACCACCACTCACTTCCCTTCTTATCGTCTACCTTACAAATCGATACCTAAAATATCCTTTACGATCCTTTTTTTATAAAGAGGAAAAGTATAGTCCTCCTTTCAAACCCCTTAAAGCTTATTGCCAGATGAAATTACCCACTCCACTAACTATTAGACTATTTATTACGTGGTGTGGGTTATTAGAAAGTGGGCTGCATTGGTATAAACCTGTAAAAGCATGAAGCGAAATGCATGTCAGTGGGTACGTACATCAGATACTTTGGGGAGAAACAAAGCGAACTATAGAAAATAACGACAACGACAACAACGACCACAATTTTTTTTCAAGCACAGTGTGTGAGTCTAAGCTGTTCGTTAACGCGAGCTTTGGAACGCTTTCCACTGACTCGATAAAAAAATGAGGACGGAAAATGTAAAAGTTGGTGCAAAGAAACATTGTTAAAAGGGATTGCCTCTGTCTATTAATATGTCCATTTGTCTGTCTGTCTGCCTGTTTTTTGTGTTTGTCTATTTATCTGTCTATCTGTCCGCCTGTCTCTCTCTCTATCTCTCAATTACATACACACACACACACACACACAACAAGACAGAGAAAAGAGAGAGAGAGAGAAGAGAGAGAGAGAGAGGGAGGGGAGAGAGAGAGAGAGAGAGGAGAGAGAGACGAGAGAGAGAGAGGAGAGAGAGAGAGAGAGAGAGAGCAAGAGAGAGAGAGAGAGAGAGAGAGAGAGAGTATGGACATACATAGACAGAGATAAGCTATTGATAGACATACAGACAAACGGCCGATTCTTTAAAACGTGGACTTAGGCTAACCTAAGACTAACCGTGGCTTTAGACAGGCATTTCCGTTTCTAAACATTTTCCGGGGGGGTTAGTCTTAAGTTGGTCTAAAACTAACGAGAATAGTATTGGAAATGTTAGACACCCAGGACCCTGTCCAACACTTGAGTCTAATGATATTTACGATTACTATGCAAATGCCCATGCTAAGATAAATTACCGGTATTGTCAATATTCTGTTTGGCAAAATACGTGTGTTATACATGCGTCTACTGCAGATTATGAAGCATCTGAAATATTTTTTAGAAGACCGCGTTTTGGCGCCCTACGAAATCTGGTTTGTTTATATCTCCTCGCCCGCCGAGTCCAGGCTATCAGCAACCTAAAGTACATCACTTATACGACTTATAAAAGCAGCACTTGCATTTAATTAATGGAAACAGAGGAGACATTTATTCTCTTTTTGGCCATATAGTCTAGTCTACGCTAACAGCGGCTCCTTACAACTCCCTCTACGGGGAGGCCACGGCAGAAGTCTCCCATTTCCACACATCTATCCACCTCATTCTCACATCCTACTGTCCTCTCACTCATGCATGATCTCTCTCTCTCTCTCACATACTCCAACTATCCTCCCATTTAACAGTGGGTCATCCTTTCACACTCCCAACGTATCTTTCGTCCCCGTCGGCGAGAGTCTACCGCGTATCTTTCGTCCCCGTCGGCGAGGGTTCCAACTCTTCGCGCCGCCTATATATATAGTGCTCCTATTTTCTACGACTTATTTTATATATATATATATATATATATATATATAATATATATATATTTATATATATATAATATATATTAAATAACTTTTACCATTTTTATGTATACCTAACCTGACCGTAATCTAGCGAAAACAGTAACCTAACTTGACCGTTACTGGCAGAAATTACAACTTGATGGGGGAATGATGGGGCGGAAGCAAATTAGAAAATATTACCGTTATTGCCGTTTCTTATTTTGGTGAGGAATTTTCTTCCATTTGATTAGTGTTTTTTTTAGTTTTTTTAAGTGATTAAGGCATCATTAGTTGTGCAACTAAATAAAACTATAACATGACCATGACAATCTTGACTCTCGATAATGGGGAGAGCTATGAAGATCTGGGAAAATGTGGGTAAAAAAGTGAATAAATGAAGAAAATAGGTTCATATATGGTATGGTGTGTGTTGTTGTTTCGGTAGCAGGGCGTGGAGACAAATACCTCCCCGCCCTCCGTTTTCTTACAAAAGATCTCCCTGGTTCAGGGGTGCCCAAACCCCAAACGCAGTCGTGGATCAACATAAGGGCCATGTTAGCTCGCGATGATGGTGTCTAAAACACGCGTTCTTTGGCATTGGTACCACTTGAGTCTAACATGGAAGTTCCACGTTAGACTCTCCCTAGTCCATGTTTTAAAAAGCGGCCGAAAGGCACGTGAGCACCAGTTCCATCGAAACGTTCCTCTGATGCCACACCATTCTTACCTGGGAATGTTAAGGCAAAGCCCTCATTTTCCTCCTCTTATGAAGGCTAAGTCGATTCCATAAGTCCTCATGCATGGTGACTGTGGGAAAGCGGTCGAGCGGTGATCCTGGTGAGGCTCGAGGAAATGGAGAGATAAGGGAGAATGGAGAGGTAGAAAGGAGGTAGATAGGGGCAATCTTCCTCGGCAATCTCACTTGATGACTTAAGGGAGATCATTACGTCTAGTGAGGGTAGCCTAATCATGGAACAGAGATTTCACTACAACAGTTACTTCATTTCGTGGAGGGGAAAGCAGCCACCCTTTCTTCCTCTTTCATGCACGAGAGACTCCTTTCCCCTCCTTTCTGCTCCCTCTCTTCCTCTCACGTGTCATTATGCACCTCTTTATCTTTCTCTTCCCTTTCCCTTCGCTGTTTAATCATGCTATTCATTCTCGTGCTCCACCGTTTGGTCCTCGCCCCCTCAGTACGAGCTGGTGGTGGCGGCGAAGGCGGGGGAGGCGAGCAGCGAGGCGCGGGTGGTTGTGCGGGTGCAGGACCAGAACGACCACGCCCCTATCTTCCCCACGACCCTGCACGAGACGCAAATCACGGAAGAGGACGACCGGCACCTCCCGAAAACTATCCTGACGGTGACTACCTCTTTACGGCTTAAAATCATATACCACTTTCTTTTTATTGAGTGCCTTTATCCAATGGTACAAATTGCTACTTTTATTAATTTTACCATATTTTTGGCGGGAACGCGCTGCACCCTCCCTTTGTTTCCATCGTTGCAGCAAGTGACGGCGACGGACGCAGACGGTGGGCAGTTCGGTCGCCTAACCTACACCCTCTCGGGAGATGGCGTCGGGGTACTAAGGAAACAGTCTGCCTTCGCTATTGACCCTCTAACAGGAGCCATCCGTCTATTGAGAGTGAGTAGAAAACTTGCATTAAGATGAAACTCCAATTATAGGTAACGTACTCTGTTTTTCAATTGCATGTAAGACGACTGTAAATAACTTAATTGCCTCCAAACTTTCATTAATAATGTGCTCTTTCTTTCATGTATATTTTGAAGGATATGTTTTATTTGATGCTTTGTAAGTGTTCAAGGACATCTTTGATTTGTTTTTTATGATACTGATGTTTATAGTCATAGGGAAGATACGTGTCATTTCAAGTATACATATTGTGTGTGTGTGTGTGTGTGTGTGTGTGTCTGTGTGTGTGTGTGTGTGTGTGTGTGTCTGTGTGTGTTTTTTTTTTTGTGTGTGTGTGTGTGTGTGTGTGTGTGTGTGTGTGTGTGTGTGTGTGTGTGTGTGTGTGTGTGTATGTGAAAGATATATATATATATATATAAAAAATTGAGTAAATTCATAACAATCTTCATAAGAATTTCGAAGTTCATGGATCAGAGTAATTGAATTTCGTGCTGCAAAGCTATGGTAACCAAAACGGTCTATATAAGTTTGCGCAGAGTAAGTGTCGTACGTTCTAATATGTGCATTTATGTTGCCTAAGATATTGTTACTCGCCACTGGCCCCAACTCATACTCGCATTTCTACATGCAATATTGAGAACATAAATACTGAGTTCCAGGGAAAGGAATCACTTCATATCTTTCTCTTGCTATGCCATTAATGTGAAATGAGACCAGCTACGTCATTTTCCATGATTCATATTCTCACTCATCATTGAGGATTCAGTGAAGCACGAGACAACAGTGGTAAGATTAATACTAACAGCAGGCTTCGTGTTCCTCGTGTGCACTGAAGGTGTGAATTGACAGGAATGGATTCAATAACAAGGTAAAGGCATCTACTTCTCATCCATCCAACTTCCCTCTGCTTATTATCCGTCTTCTTATCTTACTTAATGTGAGGGTCCAAAGGGAAAAGGAAGGAGAGAAGGATAAATGAGGAGATGGAATAAGGAAGAGAGAGGCGGCGATGGTTTGGCTGATACATTATCCTTATCAGCCAGCGAGGGGGGAGCAAGGAGCCAGCTGGTGATTTGCTGACCTCAGCTGAGGGTCCATCCACAAGAAGAGGAATAGGGAGAAGGAGTAAAGGAGAGAGAAAGTGAGGAATAAGAAGAGGGAAGAGAAGAAGAAGGAACAAGAAATGAAGAGAAAGGAAAGACTTGCTGATACAGCAGAATTGCCAGCGACCAAGGAACGGGTTATCACATCATACCTCAGATGATTAACTGTCATACATGAGATAGCCTCTGCCCTGTACTCAGCCACCTGCAGACCAGATGCACTACGAAGGCTCGCCTGCCTCCCTGAACAGAGGACAGGAGACAGAATCTATCTAGACTCGAGTGCGGGCAGGCCTGCGTCGCGGTGACCTCTTCCGAGACTAGTGTCTTAGTGCAGCGCGCGAGTATACGTGTAATCGTCGTGTATTCCTTTAAGGCCTCCTCGGGTGGCGCGCACACACGGGCAGAGTGTGGCCGAGTTCCACTCCGCTGCGCCCCGACCCGACGCCCGCCGCCCCGCCTTGCCCCACGGGGCAGGTGCAACTCTACGGTGCCACGACGTCCTGCAAGACACCTGCCCCTGTGGCTTTTCGCCTGGGCCCCCTTGGGACCCCGGGGCATTGCGAGGCACACGCAGCGGGGTTATAAGGATCGCCCCGCTTTGCCTCACGGGGCGGGTGCAACTCTACGGTGCCACGACGTCCTGCAACACACCCGCCCTTGTGGCTTCTCTTCTGGGCCCCCCAAGGATCCCGGGGCATTGCGAGACACACGCAGCAGGGCTTTAGGACCCCTTGGGAACCACAGGTCTACCAGGAGGCTACGCGGCAGATGGTGATGTATTAATTATGGTACAGTGCATGACAGGGCGGGTTATCAAGGATGCCCCCGGGGGACCTGTAACAAGCCAGGGACTTCGAGGGGGACAGGGAGGGTTGCCCCCCCGGCAAATGCCGGGGCTTTTACCGGCCTGGGGATGCAAGCTCCCCGTATCTCCGACGCCACGGGGCACTGCCCCGTTTATTGTGAAACGTAAGTACATAAGTACATGGAGATATGCCCAACCTGGCACCCTACAGGTAGGGGTGCTGGGGTAATAGCGCATTTTCGTGACGTTCACCGCCCTGGTTCAGTCCAGTCCGGACCGGGTCAGGGTGGACTGATGGTCGCGAAAATACATCGAGACTGGCCCCGTCCCATTCGTCGTTCCTATTGGCTGGGGGATCGAGTGGGCGGTACTGAACTGAACTGTGGAGGCGGCAGGCGTCCATCTTGTCAATATCCATTTTGTCGTCCGCCTTTTAACCTGTGCTGAAGACTTTACAACTACCACGCCTGTGATACTATAGTCTTATGGTCGACCCATCATGGTGTTTCATGTCTTATCAGCAGCACGAGAAGCTCCTGGTCGCCTTCCCCGCTGACTGTAGTGCGCATGCGCAGTTCTCCCCACACTAGTCCAACCTGGTCCTGCTATCTGGCTCAGCCCGGCCCAGTCCGTTCCAGCCCGGTCTAAACTGCCTCGCAAAAACAGTGGCCGTCCGGGACTAGCCCAGTCCAGACCGGGCCAGAGCGGCCGCGAAAATGCGCTATTAGTTGTCATGCCGCGTCAGCGACCGATCGGATAGAATCGTAGCGGGCAGGGGGGTCCGCTGAGAGGAGCTTCACCCCCCGTTGCGCCCCGTCTCCCCAGACGGGGCGTAGCACTTGACACCCCGCTTTCGCTTCCCATAGCCTGCATCACCGTCTCCGCTAACATCCCCTTTACTCGCCAACACCCAATCACTGTCCACATCCCCTTTCTCACCCTCAGCCCCTGGACCGCGACCCTCCCCACGGCCGGGCACAGTGGAGCCTCCAGGTGACGGCCTCGGACGGGGAGCTGGAGGCACGCACTGAGGCCCGCGTTAATGTGAAGGACGTGAATGACAACGCGCCCTTCTTCCCCTTCCGCACCCCCACCACCGCCGTCTCCGAGGACCCCCCAAAAGAGGTAGGGGTCAACAGTAAAGTCCAAGAAATGCGACAATCAGAACGAAGGTAAAGGGTTCTTCGTCAAAGAGTTATGATACATACCTGGCCTATGAGCCCATATCACTGAGGTTTTATCTTGCAAATAATAAACTAAACTACATGCAAGAAAAAAACGTAATATCACTTGACTTAAAAAAATAAATCCAAGTTCATCACCAACATTCACAAAAAAATATTGGAATGTTGTATTTCTTCAAATAAATATGCATTTAAAACCCACGGTCTCCACTACTTGTGGAGACCGAGGTTGACAAATGAACAGAAGGATATGGGTACCTTTTTTATCATAGTGTTGTGGCGGCCCATTTTGAAGGTCAGGGTATTGGGAGGCCACAGTTCTCCAAGAAATACATTGTGTATAGACATGGTGGTGCTTGTTGTAGTGTAGGTAGCGTGGGAGCGTGGTGGTAGGTAGCGTGGCTGGAGCTGCAGGGATAAGCAGGCAGGTAGGTAGCACGTGGCGGAGCCGGTAGCGCATGATAGTTCGTTGATAACGTCTAATGGGCCCCATGGTAGTTTTGACCACCGTAGTTGTGTGGATGTGGATGTATATATACACTTTTGCCGTAGGGTTTTTTTTCTTTTTCTTTTTTACATATGTGCCTATAGCGCCTGTAGGCAGTGACCTCCAGGGTCGGAGGGCCCCTGGAGGATCACTTGAGTGCTGTGATGGTTGGGCCCTGGGCCCCTTTCGCCCGTGGTGAAGCAGGTAGGATTTTTATAGTGACGCCTGTGAGTAGAGGCTCATGCCGCCCTCCTGTGTCCTCAGATGCACTCGCAATCGAAGGTTAATTCGAGTTAATGGGCAGCATGTGGGTGTTCTTAGGCCACTCGACGGTGCAGAAAGGTTTAAAGTTGATTTGGTTCTCATCGGGGATCGAACTCGGGTCACCGAGAACGCCACTCAGAGACACTAACCACTCGCTATCACCTCCCTTGTATATGATTATGTATATAATTACAAGTATATATTACAACTTAAAAGGGACAATCGTGTGCATCGGAGGACACAGGGGGGCGGCATGAGCCTCAAAAGGCGTCACTATAAGAATCCTGCTTGCGCCACCACGGGTTGAGGACCCAACCATCACACCCCTTTCAAGTGAACCCTCCAGAGCCTACCATCCGAGCCCTGGGTCACCACTCCCTACAGGCGCTATAGGCACAAATGTAAAAAAAAAAAAAAAAAAAAAAAAAAAAAAAAAATTGTTGAGGGAAAGGCAAAAGGAAAAAGCGTCTTGATGAAGTGAGGGGTTTCTAACCCCATGAGGAGTGAGTGAGAGAGGTGGTGTCCTGACCTGACCCGAAAAACACATGCCGTAGACCTGACCCAGAGAACACATGCCCGTAGGCGAAAAGGGTCGGGTTGCCGCCAAATACCCTACATGTCACCACTAAAAAACGTTACTTATAGTAGGGCAGCTTAGCACCGAATTTCAAATGGATGGGGACATGGGGGATAAAAGCACCAAAATTTTATCAGGCAATTTTCAGGGTCCCCGCTATGATTCTATAACCGGGCGCCAAGCGGTAGGACCACTCTTTTTTAAAAATTTTCATTATTTGTGAAAAAAAAAAAAATTGAAAATTTTGGGAATTTTTTTTTTTTATTTTTTGGGAAAAAATTTTTTTTTTATTGCAGAAATGAGAAATATGTTTTTTCCGATCATTTTGGTGTAATTGTTTTTAAAATCGAACATCTAGAAGTATTTTAAAACAATTTTTGAAAATTAGGTCTCGGGGCATTTCCTCAATTTTTTTTTAAACTTTTCTAATTAACGTAGGTCCCCCGGGTATTAAAAAAACACAATTTTCGTTATCATTTTTATTCGTAATCGCGTGGTCGAGTAGCGGTTAACATAGTGAATCGCGTAGTCTAATTAATTTGGAGCCTGCCTAACACATACGAAAATCAAGAAAAATGGATACTCTTTCAGACCGTTTCGTATATTCACCAACATGGTGCAAAATTACTTCTCGGCTAAGCTATTCACATTGGCAGCTGCATAGTTCGGTGCACTTCCCACTGCGCCTTCTTGCATGAGCATCGTCCTCCGCACGTGGCGCTTTGCAGCCACACTTGAACCAGTTCGCTGCAGGCCCGAGAGATGCTACAGGCAGGTTGGACCACACAGGACGCCAGGTCTTCGTTGCACTCTCTAGAGTCCATCCAAAGCCCTCTGGGGTTTGGGGGCTTTTTGCCACATTTAATCACTGGTTGCCCAGATTTCCCGTTGGTAGACTGCGCGCAGTGTGTGCTGCAGAAGAGCTTCTTGCGTTGGGGGAATCTTTTCCATTGGCCGTTTTTCTGTGAGAAGAGTTCCCTACGTGCCTCGTTCACAGAGTCCAAGTTGCTCGTTTATTGTTAGATGATCACGGTGAAGCGCTCGAGCAACTGGAATTGCTTGCAGTTCACTGTCACAGTCATGTAAGGGTGATTCATGAAGTTGTTGAAGGCCTCCCTCACCTCCAGTAGGCATTCCAAGCCTCCCCTGCTGATTTCTTCCCTTTGCCGAAGAAAGCGGAAGTTGTGTCGCACTGTGCAATCCACTGTGTCCTGGTCTTTCAGATCAGCCCCTTTCATCAGCATGGTTATCAGGGATTTGAGTTGGGGGCGGGACAGTCTTCTGCTGGCAGTCACTGGGGAAGGCACCATCCCAAAATTGAACCCGCTTGAGCTGAAGATTTCATTTCGTACAATCCTGGCAGCTTTCGCCCAAAAACAGAGCATCTCCCTCAAAGTCCAGTTTGAACGCTTGCTTCAGCATTCCCTGCATTCCTTGTTCAAATACGAGATCACTTTTTCCCGGCACTTGCTCTGGCCGTGGGGGAAGTGATTCAAAAACTTGCTCCTTGAAACGGCCCTTGTTGATTTTAATAGTAATACCAAAGTCTGCGAGGCGTGTCACGTAGAGGTGCCTCAATGAGGCCAACTTGAAGCAAAATGTACCTTTTCTATCTCGTTTTCAATGTTTGTGAGGAGTTCTGCGAAAGCTCTTGCTTTGAACTTCTTCACATTCGCAGGTTATCCTTGGAAGTTTCTCTTTGCCTCACTAGAGACCGATGGCGATTCCGAAGACCAACGAGGCAAGCCAGATGATATTGCTTTCCCGTGCAATAAGGTCACCGGCTCCTTCAATCCTGTCCATTAACTCTGTATCTTTCAGATCGTGGCCATAAACCTGACGTTATCATCTGCGCCTAGAGTTCTAAATTCATGCATGAGTCCGTTGCTTAGTGCAAAAATATGGCAGATGGTCATTTCGAACGATTGGCGAGGCCGCCGGCGCCTGCCTTCAGTAGTGCCACTTTCAGGGGTAACATCTCTATCCCTCTTCTTGCTCTTTCCACTCTGTTTGAATTGAAACTGTGAATGGGCAGGATTTGTGCCACTGTGCACGATTCCTGATGAGGTCATCCACAGTGATATCACTGCCGAAATGCAGCGGCTCCGGCAACGAGTTCAGTTTCTGAAGTGAGCCACATTTTTTTGGAATGATGCATAGGCCCCGGTGCTGATTTTGTCTGCTCCACGTGCATTCAAGGGGCAGGCAGGGATTCAGGTGTAGTTTGTTGGCAAATTATGCACTGTGTCCATTCCATTTCATGAAATCTTGCTCTTCAAAACCTGCAACACAAGGAAAAACAATATAAGGCAAATTGCAAATATAGCAGATATGATTACAAAAATATAGCAGATTTAATATAATATGCATCTAATTAAAATAAAAAAATCTAAATGTCCATTTTGATGCATCTTGCTGTTCGGATCGTTTGGCGCCGGTTCTAGAATTGAAGCTTTGATGCTGAGGAAAGCACCCGAGACACCTAATTTTCAAATATTGTTTTAAAATACTTCTAGATGTTCGATTTAAAAAAATTACACCAAAAATGATCGGAAAAGACTATATTTCTCATTTCGCAATAAAAAAAACATTTTTTCCCAAAAACTAAAATAAAAAAAAATTCCCAAAATTTTCAAAAAAAAAATTCACATATAATGAAAAATTTCAAATAAGAGTGGTCCTACCGCTTGGCGCCGGTTATAGAATCATAGCGGGGACCCTAAAGATTGCGGATAAAATTTTGGTGCTTTATCCGGCATGTCCCCCCAAATAACCTAAGCTGCCCCACTATTACGGCTTATCGAAAATTTGCCCTGGATTGCCCCACCTCCAAAACTGAATGTTGGCCAACGGGGAAATTTACGTCACGTCCCGGGGAAAAGGGAGATGGGGTAAGGGTTGAAAAAACCTTAGAGGGGTTTAATAAAATTTGGGTAACGGGTTCGATATCGATGTGATTGTTGTTGCCCGAGAACTTTTTGGGCAGGCACTTTTGGGGGGCGCGCTGGTTGCCACAGATCCAGACGATCCTGGGGAAGGCAGCAACGCAGGGCATTGTGAAACTCCCTGGAAAAGAACGTAATAGAGAGTCGAGTGGAACCCCCCATCTTCAGGATCGACAGCGAGGTGGGCTTAAACCCACCACGGCTTTTTGCTGCCTCGCCCGGGGGAAAAAAGCCCCCCAGCGCCCAATTTCATCCAGGGGGTGGCGAACCGACGGGGGCCCGGCCCCTTAAGGGTAGGTCCCGGGCGGAAATGGGTTTGAGAGAAAACCCAAAACACTGGGGGTTTTGCTTCAAGGCACCTTACGCTCCCCCCTTCCCTTCCCCCCGGGCCCGGGGGACAGTGGGGGTGGGGGGGACGACGTAAAACAAACTTTTGGCCCCCCAAAGGGTTCCGCGGCCCGAGTGGACGCGGGGACGTCCCCGAGAGTCTCCACCCTGCCAACGTGGGGCCCACCCTCACCGTCGGGGACCAGGACGTCACCAAGATTTTCGCCTACAGGGCAGGGCCAACACAAAACCCACTCTTTTCTTGCAAATAAAAAATTTTATTTAAAAAACTATCAGTTGGTTTTGTTTTTTGGGACAAGTTTAAAAAGCCTTTGTTTAGATTTTTCCCCTCTTTTAAAAAAAATGATTTGTACTTTAGCTGCACCTCATGGAATATATCCATTATAACTACAACAATTTATATTTATTTTTTTTTCCTTTTCGTTGGCAAATTGGAAAAGGTGGTTCCTAACAGCGGCGGGGGTGGCAGATGTTTGGCGGGAGGGAAGACCCCGCGGGGGGCCCGGGGAGGAGACCTTCGTTCATTTCCCCCTCCCCTCGATTTTAAAAATCCCGCTCACCGCCCAAAAGGGGTTTCCCTTCAAAATGGAGGTCCGGACTGGTAGGGTTTACCGCCCACAAAAGGCACAGGGAAAAAAAACCGCACGCTTGCGCCCCGAGCCCCAGCACACAGTCACAAGAAGGACTCCCCGGGGCATGAATCAAAGGGAAATTTTCCTGTTTTTTTTTGGGAGGGGGGCTAAAGGGGGGGGATGGGCAAAAAACCATTGGACGGCGCAGGGTCAACCTTTAGACTTTGGATGAAAATGACAAAAGCCCCCTTCTTAAAATTAGTCGGTCAGCACGACTCCCCTTCCCGAAGATACGCCCGTCGGCCACAACCTCACCCCATTCACCGCACGGGAACCCTTTACGGGGTGAGTCTACAAATAATCCCCATACACTTTATCCCATCTTAGTTTGTGCCACATCCGCACCTTTTTCGCACTTTTTTCTCTTTGCCCTCAGGGCGGGCAGGGAATCCGGTAACCCGGTGGCTGGTGCAAGCGACCCCGACCGTCTGTTTTAAGTGGGGGCGGCAGTGGGGCGGTTTCATTGGTGGGGGGCTGGATCGGGGAAAAGGCAGACACCCCCCAGGTTTTGGGTGGGGCGATAGACCAAGGGGGCGCCACCCCCGAAACCCGGGGCCCCCGCACTCCATCTGTGAGGGTCATTAAACCCCTTTCTGCCCAAAATACCTCCCTTGCAAAGACGAATAAACCTTTTTGTGTTTATGTTATTTCCCCAAAGTATTCAAAAATAGATTTCCTTTCGCTCTAAAATTGTTTTTCTTTTTTTTGGGCTTGCTCCAAAATTGGGCCCTGAAAGGACGGAAACGGGCAACCCCCCCCGTTCCCGGAGGAGCCCCGTGGGGGGTACAGGTGACGGAGAAACACGAGGCACAGCTGGTGGCGCAGGGCAAGCTGGGTGACCAAGACAATTTGGGGACCCCAAAGGGCACGGGCCGCCCCCTTTACTTCTCCCCGGACCCCCCGCGGCCCCCCCCCCACGTCACCGCCCGGGGTCAGGTCACGTGGACCCCAAAAATTTAAGGGCCCGGGGAAAACTCTGTACACCTTGGCGCCCTCCACCCTTTCAGAAAAAAGAAGGCTTTCCTTTTTTTGGTTTTTTTGAAAGTCTTAATTAATTGATTTTGGTTTAGGAGGGGACGACGGGCGTGGCGTTTGGGGTTTTTGTGGGGCGCGGGGGGCCGTTTTGACCGGGAGGAACATCCCGCCCCGCTGGTGCCCCCGGTGGTGGGTGACGGGCCCGGGGGGCCCCCCCTCACCGCTACCCTCACCCTCACTCTCACGTGGCCCACCTCAACGACAACCCCATGGCGCCCCCCCCCGCCCAAGGCCCTTTACCGGGCCCCCACCCTTTAGGTCAGGCCCCCCAACCTGCAAGGGCAGGCCTCCAACACCCGGCCCCACACACAGCCCCCAAAAACAACCCCGCTGGTTTAGGCCCTAACAAAATGCCCTGAGGTTTAGGCTCCCCACACCCCCGCAGGTCAAGCCCCCAATATAAAACCCTACATGTAAGGGCCCCCAACACAGGGCCTTTCAGGGGCAGGCCCCCAACACAGGCCCCCTACAAAGGGCCCCCCCAAAAACACTTGCAGGGTCAGGCCCCAAAAAATGGGGCCCCGCAGGTCAGGCCCCAAAAAAAAACCCTGCGGGTCAGGCCCCCAACACGGGTCCCAAACATCCTGAGGTCAGGCCCCAAACATCCTGAGGTCAGGGCCCTCAACACCCCCTCATTTAGGCCACAACACACCCTGGGGTCAGGCCCTAACACACCCTGCAGGTCAGGCCCCCAACCGGCCCTGCGGTCAGGCCCCCCAGCGGGGCCCCAACACACCCTGCGGGTTCACCCCAACACACCCTGCATCGGGCCCTAAAAAAACCCTGCCGGCCCGGCCCCCAAAACCCCCCGGTCAGGCCTCCACACAGGCCCTGCGGGTCGGGACCCCCACCCCGGCCCCCTTACACACCCTCCCAGGTCACCCCCCAACACACCCTGCATAAACCCCCCAACAAAGGCCACAACAAAGTCCCCCACGCCCCCGCAGGTCGACCCCCAACACGACCCCCAACACAACCGCAGCGGGCCCCCAAACACACCCTGCAGGTCAGGCTACCAACACGCCCTAGGTCGGGTTAAAATACACCCACAATTTAAAGTCACACATACCATGATGCAGCCAATATCTCAGGGAACTCTACAGAATAAGCTTATTTTTAAAGTAGATAGTTTGGTTTCCCACACGTCCCTTTTTTAAAATATCCCATTACACATGCCTATATCTGTTTCCCCGCCAGGGCCCGGGCAGGGCCCGGGGGGGGTTTTTTGTACGTGCGGGACCAGACGATTGGGATTCGCGGCAAGCCCTACGCTGGAAAGACCACAAGACGGGCTTTTTCCCTTTGATACCTCCAGTGGCTATTTGTCCATGACCCCCTCCACGCCGAGGGCCCGGGTGGGGATGCGATTGGAAAATCTTGTTTTTTAAAAGCTCAAAAACCATTAAAATATCTTTTTTCTTTAGTACAATAATTACTGGGGGAATAGGAAATGCAAATTAAACGTTCAAAACAATAACTACTGTTGCAGATATGAACTCAGTTCAAAGTCATGTGACAGTCAAGGCCATTTTGGGTCAAGGCGGAGGACGGTGACAGTGCAGCCTGAGCTGGGGACGACGTGAACACGCGACGCCCCCACTCTGGCGGTGGATCCAGCCCCCACTCGTCAAGGCAAAGAAGGTCGGGGGCTTGTATCCGGCCCCTCGTCCTATAAATGAAGGCATACTGTACGGCAGCGCTTTCTAACTAAAAAGCTTGGGCCAATAGTATTTTGGCGGCTGTGGAGAGTGAGGTCCCCCCCCAAGGGGGGCCCCCCCCTAACAAAGGGGCCCCCCCCCCCCGCACCTCCCCCCCAGGTCGGAACCCCCCCAAAAACCACCGGATCCCAACAAACCAAAAACCTTTTTTTCCCAAAAGTCCAAAAAAGGCCCCCCAACCCACCCCACCCCCGGGGGGGCCCCAAACCCGGGGGGGCCCCCCCCCCCAGGGCCTTTTAAAACCCCCCCAACCAAAAACGCCTGCGGCCATTAAAAAAAAGTTAGTCATAATTTATGTATAGGCAAAAAATATCCAGCAACCAAAAAATAGTGAGTTAATCTTAAAGTAGTGTCCGTCAAGGCCATTTTTTCAACGGGAAACGTGAGGGTGACGGCACCCTGGTCGGGGGACGTGAAGACCCCCCCCCCATTGGGGTTCCGGAAAAACCCTCGTAAGCAAAAGGGCGGGGCTTCTTCCCCTGTACCTAAAATGGGCTACTTGCCAGCGCTTCAACAAAAACCCCCAAAAAAGAGGCGGGTGGGAGGAGGGAAATCGGTGGGGGCTCCGTAATAACCCATTAAAACCCCTTTCGGGGTAGAACAATTTTAATTTGAAATTATCATAAAAATAGCCGCAATTACATGTTCGATTAAAAATTTAAAAGGCATTAAAATAAAAGTAAATGGGAAATTCAGTCCCGTTGAAAATCAAGAAGATTTCAAATTTTTTAATACATGTCTTTCAATAACACGTTTTAGTCAAAAAAAAAGTCCCCAGGTTGATAGGTGTATATTAAAAAAATTTTCGGGCGGTTTGTAACCCCTGGGAGCGCTGCCAGTACGTGGGTGGGGAGCCGGGGGGAAAAGTGTGGGTGCCCTTCGGGAGACCGGAAAAGCCCTTTGGGTTACCCCATGGGGCTTTCTGCCGGGGCTATAAGCGGACCATGGTCCCGAAAGGAAGAGGTAAATTATATTTGGTCTTAAATGTTTAATTAAAAAATTTTTGAAGGTGTGAAGTATGAAATGCAAAAAAACCCCTGGTTACCTTGGTAGTGTTGGGACGGCCTGGAGCAAAAATGGGGTCAGTTTAAAGACACAAAGCAAATCTTGAAAACCCCCCTTTGGTTGGTCTGGCCTTTTGCTCTCATCCCGGGAAATGTGTAAAAAGCATAAATGGTTATGATTATGTTTTATTTTTAGTATTTAGTATGAAAAATTAAAAAACCCCACGAGAAATTTTTTGGAGTGAAGCGACGGTGGAGGGGAAAGTCAAAAAACTCCTTAAGGGGCTACGAACCAAAACCCCAAGGTTTCACAGTGGATCCCTCAACAAAAAGGGTTTTGGGGGGTGCCGTTCCTAAAAGCCGGTTTTTCAGCATTTTGATGCAAACCCCTCGGCTTTGGGGTCCCCAGTCAGACGTTTGGGGGGGGGGCCCCCCATTTAGAGACCTGCAGTTTACACCTTTAACAGGGCAGGGTGGAAAACTCCAGGCAAAAAAGTGTTGTTGGGTCCACAAACCAGCATTCGATTTTGGAAAATGGCCAAAAAATTCGCGTGTCCGTCGCCCAGGTAAAGTTTTTTTAAAAACCCTCCCCTTTAAAATACCCTTAAAACCTGCTCCCCCACCCCTTTCACCATCCCCCTTTTGATTTTTTTTTTTAAACGAACGTAAAACTAAAGCCTTAACACTCGATTGCCCCCATTCGCCGGGTAAACTTTTAAAGAAATTGTAAATCCCCCCCCAAAAACATTCAACCAACCCTAACCTCCCCCATTCGCAAGAGTAAACTTTTACAACCCAAAATTGCACCTAGTTTCCCCCCATTCGGGGAGTAAACATTTTAAAGCAAATCACTCTAACCCCCCCCATTCGGGAGTAAACATTTTACAAGCCTATAGCATTTAGACCTTGCCCCCATTGTGGAGAAAAAATTTTACAAGCTATATGAAAAGATTCCCAATTATTTAGTACTAAAGAATTAATTCGGTGAAATGGGTGATAGAATATAGTACTATATGTAACCTGCCTGCCCCACATTATGTACAACAGCAGCCCCAGCCATACACCCTAGCGCCTCAACCTTAAAGAGGGAGTTATAGTAGCGAGAAAACACCCCCCCCCACCCCCCCCCCCCAAACCCCCCCCCCAACACCCCCACCCCCCCCCGTCAGCACTCACCGAAGGAGGACAATAGTATTGGGAAGCACCGAAAAATATATAGGAGAATATTTTGTTTTTTCTGTACACTTTATTTTGGGGGGTTGGAATGCAGTTTACCGGAGCAGGAGGCGGGTGGGGGAAGGTGTGGGGGGCGGAAAAGGGGCAGCAGGGGGAACAGGTGGAGGAAGGGCAAGGGGGCGGCCAGGTGGTGGGGCGGGAGGGGTTTCCGGCACCGGGCCCCCAAGATTAAACCCTTTCCCCCCCGGGGGTGAAAAAACAACCTATACTTGACCTTGCCCCATTGTGATAAAATTTTAAACCCTATATGAAGATTCCCCAATCTATTTAGTAAAAAAGAATGAATTCGGCTGAAATAGGTGCCAACCCGCCGGCTTAATTTTCAATAAAACTAGACCGATCAAAATAACTAGAGAATCGTTAACTAGGAATTAAAACTTTGTTATTGTATAACGAAATGGAAAACCAAAGGTTTGGTTAAAATCCTTCCGGGGTTCACGGTTTATTTTAGTGATGATTTGCTTTAACATTTTTTTAACGAAGCCAAAAAAACATCACTGCTTCTCGGAAGTCTTTTAAAGCCTCTTCACATTTCTTTTTTTTGCTTAAAAAACCATTTTTTGCAGCAACGACCCCTTCCCCTTGTTAGTTTCTTTTCTCCCCATGCCGGGTGTATATGTCCCTACGGCACGCTGGGCTCCCGCTGCAAAGTGCTGTCCAACACTTAAAAGGCGGGGGGGGGGGACAGGGGGGGGCGGGGGCGGGGCCGTCAAAAGGGGGCGGGGGCGTGGGGGCCATCCCTCCATGCGCTGAGGTGCGGAGCCGGGAAAGTTCTAGCACCACAGACACCGCCGCGCTGCTCTATTCGGGCCAGCCCAGAAGGGCGACAGGGCCACGAACCAGGGCAAAATTTTCTGCGGGCTAGACACGGGCGGCCGGCGTTCTGGGACCTGGGGGGGCGGCCCCGTCCCCTCAGCCCAACTCCCCCTTTCTCTCTGCACAAAACCGTGGCACAGGATGACCTCATTGGAAGGGACGAGGGAGGCGACGGGTTCACTACCTAAGGGGGTTTTTTCCATGGGGAACCCGCACAATAACACATCCACAGCCTTTCCTTCTGCCCACCGGTGGAGAGTGTGCCCTGTGTCTGGGTGGCAGTGGGACCACCGCGACCACCTTTCCTCGGCTCAAAATCCCCACCTAAAACGCCCCCCCCTTCCTGACGCCCAGCGTGTGGGGGGCCCGCAGGTTTCCGGAACGCCCGCGTCCTTTAACCCCGGGGGGGTCTCAGGTGGGGGGGCGGGCGCACCCTCTGCCCGCCCTCACGGTGGCTAGCTCGGGCCGCGCCAGCCCCCACACTTCCGTGGCTGCATCGGGAACCTCAGAATCAATGGAAAGGGGTGAGTGTTGACGCGACAATCATCACCAAATTTTTAAAATGAAGTGAGCGGATTGAAATTATACAACATGGGTACTGAAGCTTTTCCGAGTAGCAAATATAATGATAAAATTCATAAAAAAATGAGCCCAAGAACTAATATTCATAATAGGCGGTCAGTGATCCTATTTTTTCTTTCTTTGGGGGACACTTTGCGGGGAAAACAACAACACTCCTGCGTGGAAAGCTATTATGTTGCCACAACGGCTACACGCAACCTCCTTGCGATATTGGCCCAAATGATTTAAAAAAAGTACATTTTTAAAAAATTATAACAGCAAAGTTCAAAAAATGTAGGAAAGCAGATGCAGATGTGATCCCATAAACACAACAACGCGTACCTAATACCCAGAGTAAAGAAAGTCATGAAAGGTTGCCTTATCATCCCTAAAACACGATGATTAAAATTCACTATGATTTAGGTATTTGTTATGATTTGCTTTCCGCGGACGACCAATATATCCCCGGTTACGACCTTATGTAAGCAAAACCAGATATCTGCCACTTATTTTTTGGTGTCATTTTTCATTATTGAGTCAAGACCTATTTTAAGAAAAAACCCTTTACGTCAGCGATGATCCTATTTTTTTTCAAGGTTTTTAAAGAATAACGTCCGGGGGGTTTTAAAATTTTCGCCAGATATGAACAAAAAACATGCTTTTTACTTAAAAATCTTTTTGGAGACTTATATATGACAAAATATCATAATACAACACCAGTGTGGCTGACTTACTGGAGTCTGACTCACCCTGCGTCGCGTTAACAAGGCGGAGGAGAGGCTGCCAAAGGGGCATTCAATAAAAGCCTTTTGATCTTAGTCTCGCAGAATGTCACCCCCTCCTAAAACTTAAAAGAGGTTTCTTTAAGTTTACTATTGGACCCCGGCCAGGAAGGGGACGCATTCATACCACACGTGAGGCGCCCGCCTTTTCCCTGCCCCTGTGCCTTGCCTGCACACACCAGGGTGGCATTAGCCCCCCATTTCAGGTTTGATCATTTCTTTCAACCTCCAAATTTTTCGACACCCGGGGAAATTTTTGGTGCGAGAAAAAACTGGAAAAAATTTTCAACAAACCAACCTTAAAGTTTTTTAAACTTTTATTGTGTTTTTCTAAATTTAATTTTCAGTAAAAGGATACCGCATAAACCTTATTTTTTTTTGGCAATAGATAAATCTAAGATAGGGAGTTCAAAGCATCTCCCCCCGTGTTGGATCATGGCAAGGAGATTTTTTTATGAGATCCTCCACAATCTCTCAGTTTCAAAAGAAATTTTTCCAACTTTCCGCCTCGGGCAAATATCATGTATCCACCGTCCTTTAACCCATTGGAAAACTTCTTTCGAGCTGTTTCCTTGCTGTTGTCTTCACACAATAAGTCAAGCTTCTATTCTAATTTTGTGTTAATTTCTTTTTTTTCTCAATTTTTTATCCTTCCCCAAAAACCTGTTTAACTATTTTTACTATTTTCCCATCAAAAAAACTCCCTTTAAACCCTTTTTATTATCCCCGATTTTTCTACTTCATATATTTTTAAAACCCTACACCATTACGCAATTGTTTTTGAGAGTTGACGCTGCCCCGAACCACTTATAAAAGTATCCCCCCCAAAAAAAAAAGAAAAAAAATATATATAATACTGTGAAAATCACCGACGACTAAAAAAATATGCCGATTTTTGTCGTGATGAAAACTGTTCCCCAAGCCCCGAACTTTTTGTCCTTAAAATAATCGTCCAGGCCCCTTTTTTTTTGCATAAAAAGTTGAACTAGCCGCAAAGCCGCCCTCCGGGGGACTTTTTTGGGTAGCTCCTCGGAGGGCTTTGGTGGGCCCCTTGGCCCCCCACCGTTTTGTGGGCGAAAGGCCCCAAACCAACTCTCCAGATAGCCCCTTTTAACTTTTTCCCGAAATCTGGATGTAAAAGTATGTTTAAAGCCAACCCTCACACACCCCAACCCATTCACTACCCATTACCCCTCACCCCCCCCCATACTCACCCATTACCCTCACCCCCCCCCCATTCACTCACCCATTACCTTTACCCCAAAACCCTTCACTCCCCATTACCCACAACCCCCCCCCTCTATTCCCTCACCCATCACCCCTTTACCACCCATACCCCACCCCACCCCTCATCCCCATTTCCCCTCACCCACATCAAGGGTTTCCCAATTCTCGCAAACCCCCTTTTTTTTTCACAATTATCGCTAATGGCGCTAAAAAAAAAAAAATAAAAAAAAGTGATGGTCATTTATAAGTGGGGCTTAAACCTTCCCCCGTCAACCCGGTTCCAAAAAAGGGTTATGATGGGATTCCGCCACGGGGGCGGGAACCTAAAACCACAACACCACACACACCCAGACACACACCTTTTGTTATTTATTTTAGAAAGTTCAATCAAAAAACTAATCCCCAAAAAAATAATTAGTTTTCACGCCCCTTTTTTCCGTAAAAAACACACTTTTGTAAAAACCAAAAAAAAAGGGGCCCCCCCACGAAAAGGATAGTAAAACACAATTAAAAATTGAAAAATTTCCAAAAATTTAAGGGTTTTCAAAACCTTTTTTAACTTCCCAAAAAAACCCCATTAAAATAAAAAATGTTAAAAAACCCCAAAAAAAACACAAAAAAACAATTTTCAAATAATATTTCCCCTTGCTTGTAATGCTTCTATGAAAGTTCCTTTGGGTTAGTCATAAAAATAAAAAGGGCGCGCGTTGCCAGGGGGGGTTTTAGGAAGCTTGGAAATGTACAATTTTTTCCCGGAACGAAATTAAAAAGGCGCGTGAAAAAGTGAAACTTTTTTTGTTAACTTTTGGAAAGGCCGCATTAAAAAGGGAAGATTAAAATGGGCTATGAATTTTAAAAATATTCACAAAAATTTTTCAATCATACAGTGGTTATTTGGGTTAAACATAATTATTTTTCTGTTTTTAAATCTTAAATATTTTCTCCCCCTGTTCTATCTCTTTCCAACCTTTCCCTTCGTTTGACCGTCCCCTGTCTTGGGGGAAAATGGTGGCCTGGGGGCGGCGTGTTCGCGCCGCTCCCCGGGTTTTTTTCCCCCGCCTCGTCCCTTCCCGGGGCTCCGGGAGGGTTGTGTTTAGGGAGGAGGGTACCCTTTCCCCCCTTCTTTTTTTCAATTCGTCTTTTTATCTTTGCCTGGCTCGTTGTCCGGTAGCCCTTTCAAAAAGTTGGCGGAAAGGGCCCCGGGCCGCCGAAAAAAAAGGGGGGGGGGTTTAGGCGGTACTCGCTAGAGGTAATGGTTAGGAAAAGGGGGGCCGGGGCCGGTAGGGGGGGCGGTAATTTAGACCGGCCTTTGCTTCCTCGTTTCGTCGTTTTTTCCGGGTTTGGGCTTCGGTACAGCTTTCCGTGGGGATCACCGTTTTGCCCTCGCGTTCCGGGGAGGGGTTTTTCCCCGAAAACTCCCTTCGTTTAAAAAAAGCCGTTTTTAATTTCACTTCGTTTGTTTTAGAAAACCCCGAAATTCTTCCTAAAAACCCCGTGTTGCGGCTCGTGAACTTTTGCTAGTTGGGTTTTTTTTTGTTTTCTCCTTTTTACATTTTGCTTTTAAAAACTTCCTTCACATTTTTTTAAAAATTTCCGGGTTTTTTGGGGGGCAAAAAGGTTAGAAGCTGGTTTTTTAGGAATTAGTTTAAACGATGGGCGTCCCCCCCCCTTTTCGGCTTGAGGGCCCCCCGGGGGTCCCCGTGTAGACGCCGCTCCGCTCCCCCCGGTTAGAGGCCCCGGTTTTTGGAAAAAGATTTCTTTCCTTTTAAAACGTTAAATGGTTACGATTTTTTTAAAGGAATAGTGTTAAAAACGGGTTTCTGATGGGGGTGAAGAAGGGGAACAGGGTATTTTTAAAAAGGTTATTTGGCGTTGCCATTTTTTTAAGATGGAACCCCTAGATTTCTAAATTTTTTCACCCCTTCTTTCTTTTTAAAACATATTACCTGCAATTAGTTTATTTTAAAATTTTTAAAACGGATTTAATTACAAATAATTTTTTTTCTTTTAAATAATTTTCAAAGTTTTTGCACGGGTTTTGAACGACACTCCCCCAGGTTTTCCAAAAACATTTTCCGAAATTATTTTTTCGACATACGCCGTATGGGTTTCATTTCAATTACAAAAGGGGAATTCCACCCCCTCTTTTAACTTCTTAAACTCATTCCTGCTAAGTGACACAAAAAACCGTATGAAAACGATTTTTATGAGGAATGCAATTACACCCAAAGGAAAAGGGAAGGAGGCAGGCCCGGGTCTCCTCATTTTTTAATAAGAAAAAGTTTATAGGACCTTTTTTTTCTGGGGAACAAAATATTAAAAATTGTTTGTCGAAGAAAATTTTTAAGGGGTTTTCATTTTTGTCCCCAAAAAATTCAATATCCCCAAGAAAATTATTTTATGAAAAATTCACCGCATTCCATTGGTATTTTTTTGTCCACGTTCTTATTGTCAGCCCCAAATAAATCAGTGAATAAAAATTTAAATTTGCACAAAAAGAAAGCTATATAAAAAAAACGGAAAGGGTTTTTGGGGCAGAAAAATGTTAGATCTGACAAGCCTCGCCCCATCACACCTTTTTTCAAACCTCCGTTCCCATATCAATTGTTGGGGAAATCCGTTTTAATGCTCTGACTTATCTTACAAGACCTATGAAAAACTCACCCACCCCTTTTTGAAATCAAAGATTACGGGATTCCTTCAAACTCATGAGGAGAAAAAACGTTTCAATAATTGTTTTTATGTTAACCCCCTCCCCCACACCCAAAAAGAAAAAGGCCCCGTAACTGCACTGACTAAGGCAAGAAAATATCTTGATTTCCTTGGACTGGGGTGAGTGGATGCAAAATTTCCCAAGTCTTTTGATGCACTGGTGTAAAATTTACTAAAAATCCCCAAAACCGGCATTTTCGTAGCAAAACTTTTATAAATTAGAAACTTTGCACACAAAGGAAAAAAAGGGGTGACCACCTCAGGGGGGAAAAAAAAACACCCCAATATTTTGCTTGGGGCGGCTACTCGCGAGGTTTTTCACATCAAAATTACTTGTTTTCCTTTTTTGGTTCATCTTGACTCTGAGGCTGTGTCGCAAAAAGGGATCATCTTCTCTGCTCTCGCGCCTCTAAAACAAACGCTTCTCCCTCCCACTATAAACTTCACCATGGCAGTTTCCCTCTTATACCGAATTACCGAATACCCTGAAACATACCGAAATATATCAATATACAGAAATACCATTTATATACTAAATTATGTTCAATACGAAATATGGTACAAGATATACATAATTTAAAAAACGTATTTGGGTGTATTTCGGTATTAAGTTAAATACTTAATCCGAAATACCCCAAAAAAATACAAAAAATTCCCGTATTTGGTTAGTATTTCGGTTATTTGGGTTGTTCGGTTTTTCGATTATTTTGGTGTTTTTCGGTTTTAAGAATCCCCTCCCCAATACGTCGTTCATAGGAAACATTTTGATGCCATATGTGACAGTAAAAATAATTTATTTACATTGAGTGGGATTTCCGGGGTCCCCCATAATAACATCAAAAACCAGAGTGTTCCATTCATCAAGTAACAAAAGGGGCATTGCAAAATGCCATCTACTTTCCTTCTCCCTACCACTTAAAGGGTGATTCCCATTTACTCACTTTTGTTCTTTTCAAAGATACGGGAAGGGTTAACGCAACGCATGGTAAATAAAAACTGTCAACCTTGGTTATTATTGAACATCAAAATGGACTTTTGAAGGGAAAGGGTTTGGAGACCACTAAGTTTGCTGAAAAAATGGGTTTATCCCCAAACCACCCTCTAAATTTATAGAGTGGTGGTTTTGTTCCCCCCCCCCCCCTTGTGAGGGAGGATTGTCCGCTCTTTAAAAAGGGGGGCCCGTGGAATGTATTTTTTTAATTATAATGGAATGGTTTTAATTTAAAAGGAAATTTAAGTAATGAAAAGTACTGGGATATTATAATGTCTTCCCCCAGTGGTTTTAAACCATTTGCACCTTTTTTTATCACCTTCGTTTGGAGCGACTGGTTTTGGTCTCGTCATAATTTTTTGGGCTCTTATCCTGCGTGTACACGGGGCTAGGTTTTGATGACGATCGCCGCCGCCCGCTCACGGAGTTTCAGTTCTTTCCAGCCCCTCCTCTTAGTACATTTTTTACTAAATGTATTCGTGCGCTTTTTATATGAGTACATTCCAGACCCTCGCGGGAGTTACACCTTTTGGGTGCTTCTCGAAACGGGGAAGATGTACAAAAACTTTTTTAACATGTGTTAAAAAATAGGACGTGTTAAATCAACACGTGAAATTCTCGCCGCGTCGTGAATTAACGGGGTTGAAACCCTCTCATGCCTCGATAACAAAAATCGCCTCCGCCCCCGTCCTTCACCTTGGGCCTGATCACGCGCGAACCACTTCGAATAACAAACATTGCGTTTTTATGTCCTTCAACCCAATTCAACCCTCCTATCCCCCGATAAGTATCTTATTTTAGTTGCGGGCTGGGGTATTTTTGTGGGGATGAGTAGAAATGGGTTTTACAAAATAAGAGATCTCAAAAAATTGTGTTTGTGACAAAAAAGTCCACAATCAACAAAATACAGTATTATAACACTTTTTTGTTTTTCACATAAAATACTCGCGATTTCCCCTGAGGAGGAGTCCTCATCTTGGGGAAGGGCTGCACGAAAAAATGAGTGGGGGGTTGGGAGGCAGGGGAAAAAGGGAAACATGGCCTAGAAATTAGTATTTTTTTTAAATCTATTTTTTCCCCGGGGGCTTCTTCAGAGGTTTTTATCGCAGGCCAACCTGCCCTATGCGGGGGATCCGAGAGTTCCCGGGGCCTGTCACAAAAGAAAACTGTTTGGGTCTGCATCCTGCCGCCTGGTTTGCATCCTTCTCTCTTTTTGGCGAAAAGTTTTCAATTTTTAAAAATTTTTTTTATGTTTTGTCTCATAAAAAAATAGGGGATAACAAATAATTCATTCACTAACCTAACCGGGACATTGCTTCCAAACCTTTACTGCCCAAAAGCTTTGATGCATTTAATCTCAAAGCAAAACACGGGTTAAAAAAGCTGTTACATGTAATTTGGGTCCTTAAATAAAAAGATCAAGAACTGAACTGTCCCCGGGAAAAAAAACTTCGCTAACGTGAAAAATTGGAACACTCGCCGACGACGGCGACAGATCGGTACCATTTCAAATGTATTCTTCTCCTTACGAACCAAACTCACTTCATTAAAATTTTTTAAACGTCATCGTCCTACAAGTCACCTTTTAAACAAATTTCTTTTGTGGGGAAGCCTCCAAAACACATGATAACACAGCTCTATTTCGTGTCTATTTTTCACGCCAGTTTTTCAAAAGTGTGCTTCAATGTGACATAAAAACCCTTAATTCAACTTTTTTAAAGCCTCTCATCTTCGAAACAAAAACAAAAACAATAAATACGAGGGTCTTAAAGCCCTAATTTACAGCCTACAAAATTTTTCATTTTCCAAAATGTTAAACCGGGTATTCACTTATGTTTTCTCCTCCACCCCTAACACACTTCCCTTTCTATTTATTTCATCCTTATTTTCCCTAGTACTTACATTTTGAGGGATACAATGTCTAAAGGGGGAGAGTCCTTTGGGAAACGGAAGCCATGTTTGTATTCAGATCATTCAAAATACCTCGGGAGCTATTTTGAATATAAAACCAAGCCAAGGGGAATAGAACCTTTTTGAAAAATCTTTTTTCCAATGGCCGTGCGAATATAGGTTAAAGGTAATTTTGCCTACTGTTTTTGTCAAGATAAACCTATTTTTTTTAAAAATGACTTGATTTTTTGGGTTCGCGAGTAACCGCCTATTAACGAAAAGTAATTATTTAGAATAAAATATTAAATGTAAATATTAGGGGCGCCAGTAGGTTATCTATTTATTTAAGAAACATTTCCACTTACATAACGAATTTTCACACTTTTAATTAACTTTTCTTCATTGAAAGTTTCGTGCACAGATGTATCTTCACCTCCTTCCTCCACAGTATTTTTACAACAGTACCTAGATAAACGTTCACTCTTTTGTCTTCAACCAAATAAAATTTTCCCCGCCTCGACGTGACTTTTTCAACATTTTTGTCAAAAACCCCCGGGGGGGTTTTTGGGTTTGTCAAGGAAGCTGTTAAGAAAGAAAAATTTCACTCCCGCGTAAACGTACGTAAGGTATAGGTTGGTCATATTGCACCACACCACACACCCCCCTATATACTCTCTCTCTCTCTCATATCTTTTACCCACCTCTAAGTCGTTAAAAGACCTTTTTCCCACGTACAGACTGATTTATGAAACCCCCCCCTCCCTCCCTCAAGATCCCGTGACGTACCACCCAAATTTTTTCAGTCACTCATCAACGCCCCACGCAATATTTCAGCGCAAAACACAAAACAAGGGGGAGGAAGACAGAAGGCGCGTGATCGCTCACTGGCCAGGCCGGAGCCATAACGTCCTGGAACGCACCGAAATCAATCGGAAAAAAGGGGAAAACAAAGGGTATAAAACTATTAAAATTACTTTAACAAAAAATACGTACATTTTTTGCCATATTCGAAAAAAAAAATATTTTTCGAAACAAAAAGCTAAAAAAAATTTAAACTTGTAATTCAATAATCTTTTTATATACACTCAAATATGCTAGAAAACCGTAAATACTAAAAGTCCAATCAAAATTTAAAAAGTCATTCTGCTAATGAAAAGAAAAGTTTCCAACGCTATAGCTCCAAAAGAGAAAACGCGGGCATTTTTTTCCCTTTTTCCCTCCCCCTCCAGTTACTCCGGGCCTCACTCCCCTTCTATTCACCTCCTCACTCCCCTAAGTGAGCAGGAAAACCCCCTCCACATTTAAAGAAATCTTTTCCCGGGACACTCGCGTGAACGGGTCAGGGCTAACGCGTTTTAACTGTACAGTCTAAAACACAAGTCGTGTCCCGAATTTTTGGTTAAGACTCGGGAAAGGCTAACCTTTCGGTGCTCTCTCCGTATTCATCAATGGTTGGGAGCACTGCCATAATTTCTTCGATCTCACCACAAAATCTACGTCTATTATTCGTATCCCACAGTATTGTTTTAGATTCATTCAAAGGGGTGTTAAAAATAAAGCTGAGGGATTATAAAGCATTGGGTTTTCCTGGGGTTTGGTGAGCCGTCTCAGGGGGTTTGGCTGAGGCCCCCTTTAAAAACATTTTCAATTTTTCTGTTATTGTAACTCCCTCAGGTGTTGAGGCTCGCTTCCTCCGACCCCCCCCCCCCCCCCCCCTTTTTAACACCCCGGGTTCACCCCCCTATTCCCCTTTCTTTTTAAGGGCCCATATACGCCCCTGCTTCGAGTCCTTCCCCCTTCTTGCATATTATTTTCCCCAAAAAACTCTTGATTTTACGGGAATTTTTCTTTTTTATTTTTTTTGTATAGATTAAACTGGGAAATTTTTTATTATTTTTATCCAAAAATACTATCGAAATTTTAAACAATTTTCTATTTTTTTTTTTTTTTTCCCATATTTTAGGACTCGCTTGTTTGGGGGGGGCCCCTTTTTTGTTAGGGTTGGCGCCTCTGAAAAGGTTTTGAACCCCTAAAATAACCTTTTTTTGGCTCTAGTCATGGGGTTCGTTTTTTCTCCGTGTTACAGGATAGTTTCCCTTTTTAAACCCCGGGCGGGTGGATAAAAAAAATGATACGGGTTTATGCGTACTATATTTTTGAAAGATTAAGCTTTAAATTTACACTCACGGGTAGAGATAGATAAGGGCTTGAAGAAAAAATGTAGTGGTTAAAAGGGGTACAAAAGGAGTTTGGGGGAAAAATTCTTACGGGTATAACGGGGGAAAAGATCGGATTAAAAAAGGGAAAACGTGGTTTAAAAAAAAATAGGGAGAAACTGGGTTTCCAAAAAGGTGGGAAAAATTGAATGGGCTCGAAACGGTTTGGCGGGGTCAATAGAGAGCTTTAAAAAAAGGTTCGCAAATTTCATGGGTGGTATGAAAAGGGGTGTAGCGTTTTACAGGAACTACCACGTGTGGGCTCGCGGCCTTTTGAGCTTTCAAAATTTTTTTCGGGGGCTTCTCTGGGTTCTCATCTCTTTCGAACCACTTATTTATACCATACATTTTTAACTTTTTGGCAAAGACTGAACACACATATGATCACATCACTAGGGTGTCTAAATCATAGGAACGTTTGGAGAAGATTCACAATAAAGCAGTCCTTTATTGCAACAAGAGACACATATCCCCACTTATAGCTTATCACGAAATATTTTTTACAACCCTGGCCACCACTTCCACACCCCTTTCCCCCACAGACACCGCCACCATACTAAAATAATTTTCATACTACCACATAATCACACCCATACCCCAAAAAAAAAAATCACAAGACGCTTAATATTTTGTAGAGCCCCCCCCCTCTTCGATAAACCCTTTTGTACCTTTGTGGGATTGACTCGACAAATTGTTTTGGGGAACGTTTGGGTTTTTCTCGAAGGGTTTTCCCTAAAACTTTTACGTCGCCGGTACTCCCTCCGATCCCGTCCTTGTATCCATTCAGTTAACTCTATGGGCCACACGTGTTCAAACGGGGTTTAGGTCCGGCGATGTGGGGCCAGTCAGAAATGTCATTCTGGATGTGCCACCAAACCGTCCCTTACAACCCGCCTGTGAATTGGGCTGTTTTCTTGGGCCGATAAACATAAAAAGACTTTTTCCCTGAAAAATCCCTTCACAGATGGGAAGAACAAACTTCCAGGATTCAAATAGTCTCCGGTGAGACTCCATATCTCTCCACTCACCTACCCACTCCACGCCATCCGCCCCGACTCCACCCGCTAAAAAACCCCCTCCTATTTTTTGCAACATATTCCCTTCTTCGTATCTGTAATTAAAAAGTGAGGGTATTAGAGGTATTTATAACCCACATGAGAAACTGTTATTTGCCGTATTGGGGGGGGGGAAGGTAAAAGGCTTTACGTGCCTAGTTTGAGCAATATCAACCATTTTTCATATGTAAAAAAAGATAAAGGTTGTCTTAGGGACACAGTTAAAAACTGATTTTTACAAATTTCCCATAACCTACACTGGGTTTGCTCACCTTTTGTTACTTTTCGCCATACTGATTGTGGTGCTATAAACCCCCCGAGAAATCCTTTTCGTCACAAAAAAATTACATTCTGCCAGAAATTTCCTTCCCCTAATCAGCATGCTCTCTTGCAAAAAGCTAACCGAATCTCCTTGCATCTTGCCGTCAAAGAGGTTTGATACTGGGGGTTTGAGCAAACAAACCGACCCCGAAGTCGACGCGGGGGTTGGTTTGTTGCTGCATGGGACTGCAGCTCTCCTAATGCATGGGCACTGCGTAATGGTTTTTGCTTCCATGGTTGCTGTTTTGCTTGGTCTTGCATTTCTGTTGTGACCCCGGGCGACCCGACGGTGACGGTTCTCTTTGTCCCCTTCCTCCCCATGTCGCTTTATCCACCTTGTCACAGTTTTTTTATTTAACCGAATATTGTGCAATGTATTCACTTTTTTTTCCTTTTTTTATAAAGGGAGATCATTCCCCCTTTCATCTCCTTGGGTTGGATGCATGTGACTACTCTCTCCATACTCCCCCGGGGGTAATGTATGTTTCCTTCAAAAGGCTCTTTTTAAAAATAAAAAGTCCTGGCGTCATTCGGCCGAATTACTCGCATTCCCATCGAAAAATTTGAAAACCCTTAAAGCAGTAATCTATTGAACCTTTGAAAACCCCTTGGTTGTTTTAAATTGTCTCATCGGCGGCAGATTAAGCTTTGACCCTTACTGAACATAGCTTAAGGGGGTCCAGGCTTGCCACCAGGCATGTCGGGTTAGGGTTTTTATATGTTTTTTACATTACTTTTATATTCGGACAAAACCGGGGCCGCCTTTTGTTAGACGTCAAACCGGGCTCTTCCCCCACACTGGCCCAAAAAACGGGGGCCCACACCACCCTCTGCATTCGAGGGCGCAATCAAACTCCCAAAGCCTCTTCTCTCTCCCCTTTTCCTCTCTCTTCTCTCTCAGCTAGCTTGGAGGTAATAAAGGGGCCCACGGGGTTTTGCAAGCGAGGCACCGCTGGTGCTGCCCCTTGACCATCACGGTGAGCCCCCCCACGTCTCGGCGGGGGCTGGGGCTGTAATCTTTGTTTCTGCCCAGCACCGCCGAATGAGCCTCACCCACCACCCCCGGGCCTTGTCAAGAGGCGGGCGCTGGTTCGCCCCCCCCCCCACCCAAACACGCGTACTGGGCCTCGTAAGGGTTCCCCAAAACCGGGCTGTTAAAAAAGCCACACTCCCGGGACCCGGACGTTTTTCCTCGGACAGTTTTTTCCTACGGGCATGTGCCTACGGGCAATCTGCCTACCGGACAATGGCCTAGGACAGTTTCCTACGGCAATGTCCTACGGCATTTGCTTACCGCATTTTGCCTACCGGACATTATGCCTACCGGCTTACCTAACAACGAACGATGCCTAGCGAACAACTGCTCATAAAAATAGTGAGGGATTTTTTTAAAAATCATTACACTGGGTAAAAAAAAACATATTTTTGAAAAACGCCAGGTTTTTTCCGCTAATTAGACAATTTTGATGCCTTTAGTCCGAAAATCCCTTGGTTTTGCTCATCAGGTCGGTTTTTTTGCTACAGAAATTTAAAAAATCGTTTTTCGTAAAAAAAAAAAATTTTGGGGGATCTCAGCTGAGAAACCCCCTTTTTT
>JACEEZ010005201.1:0-40000 GCA_016584305.1 Chionoecetes opilio | reverse complement strand
CTCCTCTCTCTCTCTCTCTCCTCTCTCTCTCTCTCTCTCTCTCTCTCTCTCTCTCTCTCTCTCTCTGACGACATTTATTGATAAACTTGCGGTCAAGTCGGCTTGAGAAGGGAACACTTGATGACGGTTTGTCCGGTTTGTCCTAGGGGACAATTTGGACAAGGGACAAGATGACTTCATTACGGTATGACCTGATACCCAATTGACTTGTGTTTTTATGACTTGGGACGCAAATGTCTTGTGGGTCAAATGACTTCATTCACAATCGCCTCAGTACCATATGACATGTAACCGAAAGACCCATCTGCGTGACTACAGTGAACCTAGTCTTAAAAATTTAAGAAAGAACTGGATCAATTCCTCTGGACACTTCCTGATCAACCCAAACTGCCACATTACCACCTCCGGGCCGAAAGCAACAGCGTAATAGATCAGCTGGCCATGAAAAGGGGATATGGGATGTATTAGTGGCGGCGCATCAGCGTGACCACGGGCGGTAATAGCTGCCTGAACTGCACTTCAGAGGATTCACAGGTGTGTATGTGTGTGTGCATGTGTGTGTGTGTGTGTGTGTGTGTGTGTGTGTGTGTGTGTGTGTGTGTGTGTGTGTGTGTGTGTGTGTGTGTGTGTGTGTGTGTGTGTGTGTGTGTGTGTGTGTGTGTGTGTGTGTGTGTGTGTGTGTGTGTGTGTGTGTGTGTGTGTGTGTGTGTGTGTGTACGCAAGCACGCCTATGGACTTTACGTTCGAAGATAATTGTCCACTTTTTACTGTCCAATCTTCCACACACACAAACTTTCATTTTTCTGGCTTGAGGGGGGGGGAGAGAGAGAGAGAGAGAGAGAGAGAGAGAGAGAGAGAGAGAGAGAGAGAGAGAGAGAGAGAGAGAGAGAGAGAGAGAGAGAGGAGAGAGAGAGAGAGAGACGAGAGCGAGAGCGAGAGCGAGAGCGAGAGAGAGAGAGAGAGAGAGAGAGAGCGAGAGAGAGAGAGAGAGAGAGAGATTTTATAATCATTCTCTCTATCTCTCATATTTCTCTCTCTCTCGCTCTCTCTCTCTCTCAATCACACACACACATACAGTAACGCTACGATCATAAAAGTGTAAAACGAGCCTCTTTACACTAGATTGTGGAGGGAAACTAATACAAAACGGAGTATGTTATTCTTTTTACCCTTATTAGTACAAGAATTTTAGGGTCAAACTTTAAAATTAATCCTAACAAGCTGAATGCTTTGTCACTGATAGTCAATGATGCATATAACAACATACTAAAAATCACCGTAAATTCCTATGGTGCTTCTCGCGATATATACACTTATACATTTTTGGCAATTTTTTTTTTTTTTGGTCAAAAAAAGATGAAAAATTTTTTCAGTTTTTTTCTTCAGTATGTGTACAAGTTTATGGCAAAACGAATCTGTTCGTGTTATTTTTTTATTTTAGCCACATGAAATTTTTTTAAAGCATTTTCTGTATAAAGGAGTGTTTGTCGACGCACAACCAGGGCACACTGGTGACATCACTGCTGTGAAACCCAGCATGGGGTCTTACATCAACTACCATCATTTTATATTGAGGTAGTGTCCCAAATGTTGTCTTATGGGCCCCAATTTCTGTAAGACAACCGTGCCTGAAGTGACAGGGTGTGCCAACGCGGGTAAAGCCGAGCCAAGGGTGACGGAGCTAAAGTCACCCGGAAGGTGTACAGATCGCACGGGACCTAAGTGATGTAAGATGAACGATCGGGCAAGGTGTAGGTTATCATAACTGAACCTTGTTGTATCCCATACAATAGTTGTGCATCGTTATTAACTACTATATTGAATTGTTTGCGTTTTTCAGTATATATATATATATTGAATTTTCTATTGAAGAAGTTGAAGGCGTTTCTATAAGGTCTGCTTTTAAACTATTCATCTTGTAGAGTTGATAAATAGGTAAATATATATTAGGTTAGGTTAGGTTAGGTTAGCCCTTGGCTAAACTATGGCAGCAGATCTATGTATCCTTTGTGATGAGGACCTGTCCTCATCACCTCGGTTATTAATTGGAAGTAAGGGTCTGGCAACTCTAATAATGACTAGTTTTGAGCGTGATGATGGGCTTTCCAAAGAATTTGAAAATAAGAATACACCATTTTCTCTTCATGAAAAGTGCAGGAAAGATTACACACGGAAGTCAAGCATAACGAGTTTTAAGAAGAAGAGGGAAGAGGAGGAGAAGGAAGAAGGTTGCCCCTCCCCGAAGACCAAGAAATTACGATCAGGGACACATCCATGCAACATCAAAGAAGCATGCTTATTCTGTTCAAAACGAATTGATGAACAGCAGAATGCTAAAAGGCCTGCATGCCAAAGAGAATCAATCAGTAAAGTTTCAACCATTCAGTATTTGGCTAATGTTATAAAGAAAGCAGAAGAAAGAAATGATAACTGGGGAATGGAGGTGAAGACGAGAATACAGGCAAGTCATGACTTAGTTGCAGAAGAAGGAAAATATCATCGCAAGTGTGCACAGTTGTTTTACCTAGATTCCAACATTGATAAAGATATTAATGCTACAAGGTCTACCCATTCCAGGCCTATTGATGTGCAGAAAGCCACAGCATTTGACGAATTGTGCAATTTCCTGGAAAATAACAAAGAATGTCAGTATTCATCACAGGAAATTAAAACTCTATACAATGGCTTTGTTTGTGTAGATGAGGGTTATGGTTTTCAACACCTTAAAACCAAACTGAAAGACCACTTTGGAGAGAACCTTATTATCAGTGGAAGTCAAGGGAAAGAAGTTATACTAAGTTTTCGTGATGCTAGTCACGCGATTCTCCGGTAGAAGTTGGTGGTTTCGTTTCAGTCGACAAGGATAGTACGCCTGTTCCAGTTACTATTTTGCGGGATACTGGAGCGTCTCATAGTGTTGTGGTAAGGGAGTCCATTCCTTTTATTGATGAAGTTTACACTGGTGAGCACGTACTTTTGAGGGGAGTGGCTGGATCTACCACTGTACCCTTAGCAAGGCTCTATCTCAAGACTGATTTGCTTTCGCAGCCCGTTACAGTTGCCGTTCAAGATTCATTACCAGTAGATGGAGTTACTTTTCTATTGGGAAACGATGTTGCGGGTAGTCGGGTAGTACCTGATCCTATTGTGTGTTCCTCCCCATTAGATAAAGACCCTGTTGCTGAGGTTGAAAAGGAAATTCCAGGGTTGTTTCCTGCGTGTGCTGTTACACGTAGCCAGGCCCGTGAAAATATGAACAAGGATTGTGGTGGTACTGCGGGTGGTAAGCTGGAAGATGATGAACTTGGTATATTGTTTGGTAATAGAAAAGTTTTAGAAGTAACCCAACTTGACCAATCAAATGTAGTTAATAAATATCAAAGTACTGATGTTAGTCTTGAGTCCAAGAATATGAGTGAATGTGTGGTGACTCGGGAAATGTTGATTGACGCTCAGAAGTCAGATCCTACTTTGACCTCATTATTTCATAAGACTTTAGGCATGGATGAAATGGAAGAGGAGCCTGTCTGTTATTATGTGCAGTGTGGAATGCTTATGAGGAAGTTCAGACCTCCCGATGTACCGGCAGATGAACCCTGGTACGATGTGAGACAAATTGTGGTACCCGGCTGCTATCGTCCTATGGTGTTACATTTGGCTCATGATCATATTGGAGGCCATTTAGGAGTAAAAAAGACTACAGATAAAGTGATAAGATATTTCTATTGGCCTGGAATTAAGTCTGATATCTCCAAATATTGCAGATCTTGTCATATATGCCAGATTGCCGGTAAACACAACCAAGTGATTCCGCCAGCACCTTTGCACCCCATTCCTGCTGTGTCTGAACCTTTTTCTCAAGTCATCATTGACTGTGTTGGTCCTCTCCCCAAAACTAGCAAAGGTAATCAGTTTATGTTAACTCTCATGTGTCGCTCCACACGTTATCCTGAGGCCGTCCCTCTTAGAAGCATAACTACCAGAACAATTATCCCTGTGCTACTCCGAATATTTACCCAGTTCGGTCTACCCACAGTAATCCAATCTGATCAGGGCAGCAATTTTACAGCCAATATATTCAAGCAAGTTATGTCTACTCTGGGGATAAAACAACACTTGTCATCTGCATATCACCCAGAGAGTCAAGGTGCCCTAGAGCGATGGCATCAAACCCTGAAATCCATGCTCACCAAGTACTGCGTTGAGACTGAAAAGGATTGGGATGAGGGTTTGCCACTAGTTCTATATGCTATACGGAGTACCCGACAAGAAAGCCTTGGATACTCACCAAACGAAATGTTGTTCGGTAGAGATGTACGTGGACCTTTAAAACTATTACAGGAGAGTTGGATAGATGAAGACACAGAAGAACTGTGTGACTATGTCAAGAAAGTGAGGGAGAGACTAAAACAAGTACACGCCTTTGCTAGGACCAACCTTTTGAATGCACAAAATCAAATGAAACTCCACTATGATGTTAAATCTAGGGTGAGGGAGTTTGCAGAGGGAGATAAGGTGCTTTTATATTTACCAGACCATAAGTATCCTTTACAAGCCAAGTATCAAGGACCATTTTCAGTGCTACGCAAGGAGGGTGAACTAAACTATATTATTGCTACACCAGGACGTAGAAAGAAAATAAGATTAGTTCATATCAATCTACTGAAAGAATATACTGAGAGGGTACAGGATGTTACGAGCAAAGTGGTGAATGTTGTGGTCAATTCAGAAAGTCAAACTAATGAAGTGGTAGAAAATGATTTCACAATAAAGGTGGATGTTAAACTAAAAAACTCTGATGTATTAAGTTCACTGGATTCAAAGCTAGGTCATTTGAAAACATCTCAACAATTGCAATTAACTACCCTTTTGCATGAGTTTAATGATATATGTTCTGATGTTCCCAAACCAACTTCAGTTGTAGAGCATGATATTGTACTAGTTGATGGTGCTGCTCCTGTGAAGCAAGCTCTGTATCGTGTTTCTCCAGAAAAGAGGCAAATTATGAAAGACGAGGTAGAAATTTTTACTTAGTAACAATTTGGTGAGCCTAGTAAGAGTGAGTGGGGTCTCCTTGTTTTAATACCTAAGCCAGATGGATCAATGAGAATGTGTACCGACTATAGACGTGTAAATGCTTGACGAAAGGAGATTGTTATCCTCTTCCTAGGGTTGATGATATAATTGATTCTGTGGGCAATGCAGTCTTTATGACAAAAATTGATAGTTGCGCGGCTACTATCAGGTACCTTTATCTGAGAGAAGTAAGATAATAAGTGCTTTCATTACTCCAAACGGACTTTATCAGTACAGAGTTATGCCTTTTGTCCTAAAAAATGCCCCAAGTACATATCAAAGATTAACATCTGGAGTAATAGAAGGACTAGAAGGAGTAAATTGTTATATTGATGATCTTATTATACAGTCAAATTATTGGAAATCCCATATAGACACCCTTCAGGTTCTATTTGATAGGATAAGACAAGCTTCATTGACTATTAATTTAGTTAAAAGTGAGTTTGGGCATGCAACAATTCAGTTTCTTGGTCATAAAGTCGGTTGTGGAAAAGTTTCTCCTATATCAGCAAAGATTGAGGCCATTTGTAATATGTCTGCACCCAGAACTCGTAAGGATATCCAACGGTTCTTAGGGATGGCCGGCTATTATAGAAAGTTCTGTCCTAACTTTGCAGAAGTAGTAAGTCCCCTGACTGATTTAGTTAGCCCGAAAAGAACTATGAGGTGGGATGAAAGGTGTCAAAGTTCTTTTGATAAAATTAAATCTCTGTTAATGTGTAGCCCTGTACTGCAAGGACCCAATTTTACCAAACCTTTTGTACTACACGTTGATGCTAGTGATATTGCAGCTGGAGCAGTCTTGATGCAGGAAGACAAAGACTGTGTTTTACATCCAGTTACCTATATGTCAGTAAAATTTAAAACTCATCAAAAGAACTACTCTACCATAGAAAAGGAAGCTTTATCCTTATTGCTGGCTTTGGAGAAATTTGATGTATATTTAGGGGGTACTGGTAGTAAAATAACGGTTTACAGTGATCATATATCTCTAACATTTGTGACTAAAATGAAAAACAAAAACCAACGGTTAACCAGGTGGTGTTTGATATTGCAGCCCTATAATTTAGAAATCAGACATATCAAAGGGCGTGATAACCTAATTGCAGACGCCTTATCGCGACCACTTTCATAGCTTCTGGTTAGTGTAAAAACACAAAGTTGAGTTTTTATCTTAAGGGGAGGGGTGTTATGGTATGTTATGGTTCCCCCTTAAAATGTCTATTTTCTATTATTATTAAATGTATGTTTATTTTATATGTAATTCTAAGATATGTAATTATAAGGATAATTGTTAATGATTAATTATCGCTGACGTGTCATGATGATGACGTATGGTGGCTGACGTGTCAGAAAGGTTCGTGAACGCTGAACCCATGGAAGTAGGCAGACTGGTTTTGGACGTCGTGAAGTGAAGACCTCCTTCCTGCGGTAACCCCGCAACCAACACTTGAGTATTGTTCCACCTTTTATATATTATGTTATTTTATAGGATTTGTGTAGAGCTCACACAACTGTACTGTTGTATTAACTGTGTATAATATGTATTCATGCTGGGTAGCAACTTAAAGTTAGCACTCTTAGGTTAAGTGGTGGTGGTTATGGTATGGTGTCTAGTTATATAGTGACTATTTATAACAAATTAAATAACTTTGTTAACCCTGGATCTTTTTGTGTTTCTGTTTGCCTTGACCCCTAGTTAGTTTGTAATTATGGCATAACACCTAGAACAATGCAAATGCAATACAACCATTCTAAAAGTGGCAAAGTCTCTGGATAACATTTGGTTAACCAAATTCACTCTTTGTGACAGCATTGAGGACAACCCATCCTGGAGTGGATTCATGCAGGTAGTTATGAGAGGAGATGATCATGAGAACAGCAGAATAGTAATCCTCCCTTTTATTAGACACGATCCATCTAATCTCAGCACCATTTACTCTGCCCTTTCTTTTGCACAGTCACTTATTGGAAAACATAGTCTTGGATGTTGTCCCGTTACTTTTGACCAACCACTATATATAAAAGCTGCAGAAAGGGTTGAATCTTCATCAAACCTCAGCAAGTTATTTGTCAGATTAGGTGGTTTCCACAAGTTAATGTCATATATGGGATCCATCGGACATGTCATGTCAGGAAGTGGCTTGAATAACTTGTGGGAAACAGTGCATGCACCAAATTCAGTAGTCCATATGTTAACTGGGCATGCATATGCACGTGCATTGCGAGCACATATTATATCTTCTGCTGCCATAATATCAGTGATGTTGGAAACTCCTATATGCCTAGCTGGCATAGATTTATCAAAACTTCATGCTCTCCATAACTCCCTCTTGAAAGGAGAATGTTCAAACAGTAATGTTGAAGGAGATATTCTTTTGGCTCAGTTCTCTGGTAAAATTGATGATCTTATAGAGAAGTTTTCCAATAACAGCAGAACTGGTAAATTGTGGTTGAATTATGTAAAATTTGTTAATACCATCAAGCTATTTCTCTATGCAGAACGAACTGGAAATTGGGAGTTGCACCTGCACTGTGTTTCTGAAATGATTCCATTGTTCCATGCTGCTGGTCATCTGTCCTATGCAAAATGTGCACGCCTGTATCTCCACCAAATGTAAAATGTCGAAGCAATCATGCCAGAAGATCTTTTTAGGAAGTTCACTGAGAGGGGCTTCTTTACTGTTCGCCGTTCAGACTATTTCTGGGGAGGAAACTTCTCAGATCAAGTTACTGAGCAAGATCTGATGAGGCTGTTGAAAACATCTGGATGGATGACACATGGCCGTGGAATAAAAGACAGTACATTGTACAAGTGGGTTCATGCTCTACCTCAGTGTATTCCTGTGTGTGGTACGCTTGAAAAGCTTACTGGCGTACACACTGTTTCTTCAGAACAACACAAAGACCTGAGACCTAGTAGTAAGGCACAAGACAAGAAGCATTTGAACACTCTAGTAGAGTTTGTACGTGCCTGCTCTCCCTTTATGTCTCATATCCCGGATAAGCTAGTAAATATTGCAACTGGTCAAGTGGCTGAACTGTCTGTGAACTGCGATAATGCTTTCAACATCGGAATTGGATTGATTTTAGTTTTAAGGCGCCGCAACTGCGGGGTTATTGACGCCTGCCTACAGAAGGTACATGTAAAGTAAAACTAAATAAACAAATTTTAAGATAGAATAAAAATATTTAAAATAACGAAATACATAAAAGAATAAGAGTACATTAAAAACAATAATAAGTTAATATTAAAAACATCATAACTTTTTGAGAAGGCCAGCCTTCTCAATAAATGTATGGACTTCGTGTCCCGGAGAGAAACACCTCTCTCCCAATGCCAGGGAGAGACGGTAAGCACCGTCCGACCCGCGACAACCGGGACAAAAATTGCACACGAGTCCCCAAGACTGGGACACTCGACCAGCATGTGGCCCCAAGTAAGCNCAGTGCCTCCTCAAGGGACCTAATGACGCTTTGAAGTATGAAAACCTATTTTTGGGTCCCGCAGAGCTAGTGCACGCCTTCGGCTCCCACCCTTCCTTCCCCGCCAATTTCAGCCCTCTCCCCGGGGATGATTTTTGGGAGGTTATGATGGTTCGAGCCGGCTGGCGGACAGCCGGCCTCGGTCAGATGGCACGGCGTTGCCAGACGTATGTTTCTTTTTCAGATTTATCTATGTGTAGCCTGGTAATGTGTAACCAGATGTTGGAATTGGTTGCCTGTATACCCAGGGTTTGCCCTGGGTGGCGATCTTTCCTATCCTATAGCTTAGTGCACTAGCTCTGTCAGGGACCCAAAAATAGGCTTTTCATACTTCAAAGCCATCATTACTATATATGTAATTCTATTTGGTATTATTATTATGTGTGGTAATATTGATTTCTAGGTAATTCTAAGATATGTAATTATAGGATAATTGTTAATGATTAATTATCGCTGACGTGTCATGATGATGACGTATGGTGGCTGACGTGTCAGAAGGGTTCGTGAACGCTGAACCCATGGGGTCGGCAGACTGGTTTTGGACGTCGTGAAGTGAAGACCTCCTTCCTGCCGTAACCCCGTGTTACCAACACTTGAGTATTGTTCCACCTTATATATATTATGTTATTTTATAGGATTTGTGTAGAGCTCGCACAACTGTAGGCTACTGTTGTGTTAACTGTGTATACTATGTATTCCTGCTGGGTAGCAACTTAAAGTTAGCACTCTTAGGTTAAGTGGTGGTGGTTATGGTATGGTGTCTAATTATAGTGACTATTTATAACAAATTAAATAACTGTTAAACCTGGATCACTTTGTGTTTCTGTTTGCCTTGACCCCTAGTTAGTTTGTAATTATGGCATAACATTAGGAAGATGGACAGACTTCCGTGATCAGGTGCTACAAATGGGCAATGTTTCATATGCCCACACTGTCAACTGCTGTCTTAATAGAACCCCACAAGTAGTAATCCCGAGGTTATTTCACTGCGGAGGAATATTTACAAAACAGCAAGTAACATATCTTCTCACCTGTATGTACTGAATACTATTATATATCCACAGGTGCCTCGCTCGGAAATCAATGGTCAGATAGCAGTATATAGAAGCGCGGACTTGCTGTAAAGTTGAGCCGCACAGCAAGACAAAAGGTTCAACGTTTACTCGCCTCGCCGCCCATGAGGTGAAACAAGCATCACAGGACTACGGAGAGCGCCTAGTGAAGACCCCTATCATGCTCTCCATCAGGAAGACTGTGACCCTTGCGTTGCTCTTCATGTTGACCTTCGCATCACTCCTCCTCCGTCCTCAGGCACAAGGCATTCACATCTTGTCTCTCTTTGACGTGGCAGAGACTCATGGACAGCCTCTCCTTGCCTCTCATTTACTGGAGGACGATAAGTATGAGTATTACGATGAATCTATTAGCAACCTGACAGCCTACCAAGACGAGAAGTATGACTATTACAATGAATATATTAGCAACATGACAGCCGTAAAGCCCCTCCCCCTACACGAGAACATAAATGAGACATCTGGCGGCCACATCTCGACGACACCCGCGAACGCCTCCTGGACGACGGCGGTAGCGGAAAGATTCGCGGCGCGGTTGTTAACGCTGAAGGCCGCTTGCCGCTCGTACGGAAACTCCCTGAATTACTCTGTCAAAAGGACATTGAAGCGAAATCTATTCTACAGCAAGAAGTACAAATTGATGGTGTGCGCTGTAGCCAAGGTGTGTGTGACTGCGTGTGTGTGTACTGTGTGTGTATATAGGCCTGCTGTGTATAGGTCTACTGTGTGTGTGACTGTGTGTGTGTGTGTGTGAGAGAGTGACGTGTGTGACTGACTGTTTGTGTCTGTGACTGTATGTGTGTGTGTGTGTGTGTGTGTGCCGCCCATAAATTATAAGTATTGAAGGTGAATTGTTACGGCTTCATTATTGTCATTATATTTTCTTTCTTCTCAAGTCCTCACCTAGTCCTCCCTCTTCCTCCCAGGCGGGCTCAACCACCTGGAAATCCCACCTGCTGGCCCTCGGAGGCATCACGTTAATACATAACCCGCAGAAAGTGCACGGCATGCACATTCTGCGCGCCAGGTGGGTGTGGAGACCTGAGGATATTCTTACAACAGACCACCAATAGTCGCCCTTAGTGTCTCGAGCCAAACATATATCATTCTCCTATTGTCTTCGTCAGAGCTATAGTCTTTCCAATGTATCAAGTCACTTTAAGCTACGGTCACACTTGCCATTTTTACCCGTGGACTGGGCGGTTTTGCGTGGGCTGGGAGCAGAGCTGCTTCTGGGCGCCCAGAGCAAATGGTCACACTACTGTCTGGCCGCGGCGCCTCCCAGCCCAGTGCTAGGCAGATCTCAAATCAAAACAAACGCGACAACGGCGTCTCTTAATACCAAAATATACCGTAATACACCGAAATACATGACAATACACTAAAATAAGGTATCAAGAGACATAATACACATTTTTTAAACGTGTTTAGGGTGTATTTCGGTATATTTCGGTGTATTTTGGTATATTTAGGTGTATTATCGGTATATTTTTTTGTATTTCGGTATATTTCGGAATATTTAGGTATATTATCGGTATTTTTCGGTGTATTTTGGTATATTTTGGTATGTGTTTAGGTGTATTTCGGTATATTTGGGTATTAAGAGATATCCACGCGAAAACTCACGGCACACCTGAGTGTGCCGTGAGTAAACACCGCCGGGTTTATGGAACTCGCCGATGGGAATTATCGCCGAAACACCAATCTAGAACTCTTGCCGACGTGGAAATGTTAACCTGACCTGGGCATTGGCACCTAACTTAACCTAACTGATCAAGCTAACGATAGTATTTCATCCCTGAATGCAGAAACACGGGTAAAACTTGATTAAATGATATTGGGTCCTGTAATATCAAGAATTGGAACACTTGACGACGGCGGCGAGAATTCCTATCGGCGGTGGGTACCTGGAACTGTCGCCGATCGGAACTCTCGCCGCCAGCGGCGAGTCTTCCAATTCTTGATATTACAGGACCCAATTTACACATTTAATCAGGCTTTGGTAATAATGGACGAGGACTTCGCGGTCATTTTCAGAGACACTGACACATTTTTCCTGCCCCAAAATAGTGCTTTTTCTAATGGAGATAATTTTATTTTCCGGAAAGCAATAGTTTTCATACAATAAAAAAAATCTTCACCGAATTTTATGGTCGCCGTTTCCATTAAAAACACTGAATTTCTATAAAAAAAACACAAAAACTTTACCAAGAAAAATTTGTCAGGGTCTCAGATAACCGGGAAGTGATTGAATAGAACATACCAAACCTGATCTTAGCCTAACCTTATAGGTTTTAATGAAACTTAGCCTAACCTTAACCACTAAGTAAACCTAACCTAACCTTAGGTTAAGGTTAGGTTAGGTTTTATTAAAAACTATAAGGTTAGGTTAGGTATACTTTGTGGTTAAGGTTAGGTTAGGTTTCATTAAAACCTATAAGGTTAGGTTAAGGTTAGGTTTGGTATGTTCTATTCAATCACTTCCCTGTTATCTGAGACCCTGACACATTTTTCCCGGTCAAGTTTTAGTGCTTTTTCTGATGGAGATTCAGTGTTATTAATGGAAACGGTGACCATAAAATTCGGTGATTATTTTTTTTTTATATGAAAACTATTGGTTTCCGGAAAATAAAACTATCTCCATTCGAAAAAGCACCTATTTTGGGGCAGGAAAAATTTGTCGGTGTTACTGAAAATGACCGCGCAGTCCTCGTCCATTATTACCTAGGTTTTACCTGTATTTCTGCATTCAGGGATGAAATGCCAGCAAAAGCTTGCTCATTTAGGTTAAGTAAGATGCCAATGTCCTGGTTAGGTTAAAATTTCCACGTCGGCGAGAATTCTCGGTTGGTTTTTCGGGAAAAACTCCCATCGATGAGTTTCATAAACCGCACCGCCTACGTCTGTCCCCTGCCCCTCACTACTGCTGGTGCCACGCCTGTGATAGCATCATAGGACATCACCAGGGGTCATAGAGTTCCTCAGGGAATCATCACAATCCTTAATAACACAAAGAACGGGTTTTATTCATACGGCATTACGGCTTTGTTTATACTTGAAGCTCCAAGGTCAAGCGAGTGTGTAGCTTTGATTTAGTGATCATTGTATAGTCCCTCATCGTTGATCATCTCAGAAAAATGTAATTGTCTAGGATTACTACGATGTATTATCCTTATTCTTGAATAAAGATACATAATTTTCTTAAATTAGCTTGCTGTCAATACTATAGACCCTCAATCCTCTCTGCTGCCCAGACATAGTGAGGCTGGGTCGCCCACGGATAAACGATTCGCTCCGTCCACCGCTGGGCGTCGATGCTGGGCAGTTTTTCAGCCACTGGACGGCCATTGGACGCCCAGCCCACGCTAAACCGCCCAGTCCACGGGTAAAAATGGCTTGTGTGACCGCCCCTTATTAGTCGCTTTAATTTCTACCCATTACCATTATAATTACATATATATACATTCCTACACTCCCCCTATGGTGAGCGAACAATACCTCCCTCACAAGGGGGGGAACAAAACTACCACTCAACTAATTGAGAGGGTGGTTGGTTGATCATTTCCACAAGTGACTTGATAAAATGGAAAGTATAGTAGATATACAGATATATATTTGTGACAGTTGTTTTTAACTTATCTTCCATTTCATCATCGTATCGTATCTTCCATCATCATCATCGTATATTGATATAATGATATATTAGTTAAAGATACATTTATAATATGTATCAGGGGCCCTTACTGCTTTCTTCCTTGCCGCAGCGAGCAGCTAGGCAAGGCAGGCACACTGGCCGCCCTGCGTTCCTCCGCCACGGCCGCGATCATGACGGCGCGCCACCCCCTCGACCGCCTCGTCTCCGCCTACAGGGACAAGTTCCACGACGGAGCCCCGATGCCTTCTTCCAAGTGAGTCCCTTAGCTTAATGGGCCGTTCTCATTGTTACTGCTGCTTCTGCAAGTTTGAGTCATCATATTAAATAGTCAAACAAGCATTTCATTGCATGATAAACTTTGGTAATTTCACATTTCTAATTGACGGGGCGGGGCGCGGGGGACAGTTCCTTCTCGCAGAGCGCCCTGAAGGAGCTGCAGCGGCGGGGCGAGCGCGGCAACGTGTCCTTCACCTTCACAGAGTTCCTGACACACGTCCTGAAAGAGCAGGTGGGTTCAGGTCAACACTGAGTAGCAAACACTGAGAGAGGAGCTGGACAAACTCGTGCGTTAGGAAGGTGCACCATGATAACGCGTGACTTTCTTGTGTGTTGGCAGAGCAGGGATGGATTGAAGAATATCCACTGGAGGAACTACTACCGCACCTGCTCCCCTTGCGCCCTGCCTTACGACTTCATCATGAACACAGAGACATTTAGCGAAGACCTCAAGTATATCGTCCATAAATTAGGCGCCAAAGAGGTAAACAAACGCCCCAGAACGCATGTACGATAGCTAATCTTGGCAGGGGTGTGTAAAAGTGATATTTTTGTCTTTTTACTATTTTATTTTAGTTTCTGGATTATATTTTCTCAACTGCTTGATTGTTAATTTCTAAGCTCTCTCTCTCTTTCTCTTTCTCTCCTTTAGCTCAATGCTCTTGATTTCATTGTTTTCTTTCTGTATATTAAATCATATCATAATTATGTTCACAGATTCGCGTGGACTGGCGATTCCACGTGGCGCCACACAACACCACCACCACCACCTCGCCCCACTACATGCATTACTACACCAACATCACTCACGCCCTGCTCAAGCGCGTGTACCACCAATACAAGATCGATTTTCAAATGTTTGGCTACGAGATCCCGGCTGTGCTCAAGGGCGCGCTGAGCTAGTAAGTAGTGTAGTTTAGTGAGAATATATGCGTGGGTGTAGAAAAAAAAACTCAACCTCGTCGCCTCCCCGGGTACCTTGATACATTTTAGGACTCATTAGCTTTATTTAGGTTATTAGCTTATTTAGCTTTTTATTCTTTATTTAGTTGAAATTGTCAGACATGATACTATATATAAGAACATGAGAAAATCAGGAAGCTACAAGAGGCCGTGATACCTACACGTGGTAGTAACTGTAAACTTCCAGACATCACTTTGGGTTCCATTTTCATTAGTGGAATTTAGGCGGCGGCACCAGCTGCGTGGCGTACTGCTCGAGGTCCACCAGGTCTGTGTCCTTCATGGGCAGCGACAGAATCATCTCCTCGGCCTCCTGTGTTAACGCCTCACCCTCGCACGTCAACAGTCGCGCCAGCTCCTCCCGCCCCAGACTCCCGGCGGGGCGGAACTGACGGGGAGAAACACTTGTTAAAGCGTGTATTCTTAATCTGGGGGGTGCGCCCCCATAGGGTGGCGTGGGTAATTACCTAAGGGGGCGTGAGCCAAGAGAGAAAAAGGAAAAAAACTCAATTATTAACTAGAAGCTCGGCCTTCGCTTTCATGTTATCAGAAGCTCGCGCGCGAGGGGGAGCGAAGAAAGCCCGGTACAGAAAAAAACAGTGTGGTTGAAAAACTCTGCGGTAACCCCAGTGCCGCGTTTCACTAACTTCGTCGACTTTTATGCAATATTATTTTTTGTTATTATTACTATTGTTATTGTCAGAATTTTTAGTCATTATCAGTATCGTTATCATCATTATTATTGTTGATATTATTGTAGAAGACAACTAACTAAAGACCCAGACAGCTAGAAGAGAAACATCAGGGAGTACCGATAAAAAAAAGGCCAGACTCCCGACCCACAACTGAACTGTTATTATTATTGCATGAAAGTCCCGGGCTGCTCACCACAGTCTTCTTGCCTTGCCACGCTTCACTGACTCCGTCGACTTTCATGCACTAGTATTTTTTATTATTTTTTTTACTATTACTTTTATCATCATATTTAATGCTATCATCATTATTATCATTACTATAGTCCCGCGCTACTCACCACAGTCTTCTTGCCCTCGCCGTACATGCCTCGGTCTTGGCCTCGGGCTGGGGATGCACCTCGGCCAGGAGGCGCCCCCCTCCTTGCCCAACACTGCCAAGGCGCGCTGGATCTCCTCCTTGCCCACCCCGGGAAACCTAAAGGCCGCCACACCATTAAACCCCTTCACCCCCATATCTTTCCTTTGCTATAAAACAATTGTATGTTGTTAGCCATAAAAATTACGAAAAGTTACTTAATTAATATAGGTACCAAATTAGTCGATAAGGATACTAAACTGGTCATATTTATAAAACATTGCTTATATTCACTAAAAATTGTCTAATGGTAGCCAAATTACAATGGAAATTACGTTCTGGGTCTCAAGGGGGTTAAAACTCACCTCACTGTTATAAGATTCTCTACTAACTGATAATTATATAAGGGTTTCAGTCTCATGCTCGTGGTTACTTTGGGATTTTGTATTTTCTCCATAGTGAGTGAGTTATTTTTTTATGGAGTTATGTGTGTGTGTGCGTGTGTACTGTTTTTGGGGTGTGTGTATATATAGGACTTATTGTGATTTGTGTGTGTAGGCCCTACTTTGTATGTGTTTTGTCCCTTCTGTCGAGGAGCAGTTTCTTGGCGATGGTGAGGAAGGGCGGCGAGGTGCACTTTTGTCCCGACTCTCGTCCCCCCACCATGGCAGCGACGGTCTGCGCATCTCAATCTCAGACGGGATCAGACCGCGAGAGAGAGAGAGAGAGAGGGGAATTGATTGATTGATAACTTTATTGTCAATGTTACAACACAAGACAAATGGATGAAACAGATTCCTAATCACACCCAGTACCACATCCCAATTACAATTACATCTCATGAAACATCCCCCACAATCACAAAACACCTTGAAAAAAAAAAATAGACACCTACCTAATTTTTTTTTTAATTAGAAACCGCCAACATTAGCAAAGAATATTGCACTGAAACATCATCCACAAAACACAAAAGTACAACGACATACAAAAGACAATCATACATTAACCAAAACCCGGAAAGAGGGACAAAGAAAACTACACTGAAACAACACCCAATTCACACAAGTACAGGAGGAACATACAAACAAAAAAACACGCACGCAATCACCTGGCGGGCAAAAATCCTTACATTCCCAAAAAATTTCTTCCACTACTCCATTCTGCAACACCCATATGATCTGTTCATCACATCATCAATGTTATTGTTCCGAAAACCACTGACACACGAACACCGCAGCACATAATGCTCTAAAGTGTGACCATTTCAGCCCCACAAACCCTACACCGGTCTCCTACAGTAGCTACCCCTGTGTACTGCCAATAATATTTATATCCTAACCTCATCCTCATTTTCAAGCGTCACTTGCGTACCCTTTTACCATAAGTAACAGCAACATGATCACAAAACCTTATCGTAGTGTCTAAATGTACCACTATGGGCATGCTCCCTCATCATCCTCCCTCTGCCAATACAATACTGTTCCTTCCTAACTATACTTCAAATCTCCCTTTATGGATAAGTGACAAATGAAATAAATATCATCCTTTTTCAGTTCCACATTTGCCAAAACATCTGCCGTTTCATTTTGGGGAATGCCAACATGAGAGGGTATCCAGTGGAAACGTGACCTTAATGCTTTTCATAAGGGTTTTACATAAAGACACTATCTCTACATAAAACAGGCTCCGACTTTTAAAAGAGAATCTAAAGCTGCCCTATATCCACAAATATATACACACCCTTTGCCTTTGTCTTGCACACGACAAAGAGCAGCATAAATACCATACAGTTCAGCCTGAGTAGATGAAATACCATCAGACAATCGAAGAGTTACAGTACTCTCACATTTCTCCGGGACATCCGTCATAGTCCCACATCAGTATACCACAACCAGCCCGCCCATCTTCACTCACCGAACCATCAAAAAAAAAAATGTATAGCATTATCCTTGGGAAGACAATCAACCATATGGCAGTACCAAGCCCTCAGATAGCCCGGAATAAACTCGATTTCTTCATAGATAAAGGTTCAACTACCACCTCCGCTCTCCCCTCCTCCCGGGGAGGGAGGGGATTGGTGTTCAACTGTAAAGGACAACACAAATGTGCAACCTTGTACTTAACCAGGTTTTCCCTTAACATTCCTTACAAAGGCTTGATTTACTCCTCCTAATGCATTGCAGATCCCTAAACAACATCCGATTGGCCACTCGGTCTAACATATTTTACAAAAAAACTTTTAACATTGAGTTCCTGTATCCTGTCACATACATAGGTAAATTCAATTCCAAGCGCATTGCATCAATCATAGCATTTCGTTGACACCCGAATATAATCCTCATGGCCTCATTTTGCAACAGTTCGATTCTGTTCACCCGAGTCATTCCAAAACAGACAAGCATGTTGCGGCATAGTCAATTATCGACCGAACAGTACTGATCTACATCATACGTAGGATTGGTAAACCAACACCACGTCCTGAGTGGGACAAAGCACGCAGTGGCACTAGTCTGCCCGAATAAGGCCTCAATATTCGTAATTCAGCTTTCTTTGCAGTCTTATTATAACCTACATACATACCCAAGTACTTGTATGCTTGTACTCTTTCAAGTACCTTACCTTTTAATGTCAGTGCAATATTTCTGTGGCTCCTACATGATTTTTTGTCTTCACCTCATTAACAACAAGCCCTAGTGAAACGCAATTACGGCTGAATTGATTCAGAGCAACCTGCATCTGAGCCACACCAGAGGACTGGATCAATATGTCGTCTGCATAAATTATAGGCTTAACACCAGAAGGATACACATCGGTCGCAATTTAGTCATTAAAACATTAAATAATGTGGGACTGAGAACCCCTCTTGGGGAGTTCCCAGCTCAAAATGGCGAACAACAGAAAATTCCCTTCATACCAAACCCTTGCACTCCTATTACTAAGATAGTGAGATATCCAACCCAGCATCTTACCAGAAACACCAAAAATTAGCCAACTCATATAATATCATGTGCCCCATTTGCCTTATCAAAGGCACCTTGTAGATCCACAAAAACTCTGCAGTAATCATCTGGATTCGAGAGACAAGCAATGACACAATCAGATGTATTTTTACCTTTAACAAAACCATACAAATTACTGGAAATAATGTATCACCAAGCAGATATAATAAACCTATTCAAAATTATTCTCTCCATCATCTTACACATGCATGATGTAGGGACACAGGCCTGTGGCCTCCGCTGCTTTTAGGAACCGGAACTACAACAGCTTCCTTCCATTTTCTTGGTAGTCTCCCAAGCTGAACTCATATTAAATAAATCTAACAAGGTCCCTTCTCCATACTCGCCAAACAATTCAGAATTCATACGTAATGCCATCAGCACCAGGAGCTGTGGATTTTCCCTTCTAAACCGCAGCCAACAGTTCATCTCTCGTGATAGCAGCACACAAAACGGCCCACTTCTGTCAATAAAAAGTACGTATAAAAGCATCCCCCCAAACTCATGGTGCTGGAAATCTTGAGTAATTTCCCCTGGCAAACAAGACATGCTGGCTGCACGAGCCCACTTATCCATCAAATCATCAGCACGTCTGTGGACCCCCACCACCCTCACACCTCTGTGCACCCCTCGCACCCTTTTAAACCCTACTCCAGATTTCGTTTTTGCTCCGTGTTGCAGCTATGTTGTCCAGAAAACCCTCCCAATACTTTACCCTTGCCTCCTCTCTAACCACACTACACGCTTCGCTACTTCTTGCAATGCAATCCTCGCTTCGTCAGTTTTCCCGGACCGAATCCACTCCTGATGAGCCCGCCGTAGAGTGGTATTCAAGCTCTAACTTGCACACCTTGGTATAATTCTCCTACAGGAGTACTCTTGCGCTCTGCCGTATTTTTATCTACTACTGTAACTTTTTGTTTAACTAAATCTTCGTAGAATGTGTCTACATCGTGTGGGCGATAACGACTATACCAAGCAGTCAACTGATTAACAAAACGAATCCTGTTATTACTGGTAATCGTATATCGCCCCCTTTCCATGATTGGCAAGCGCCGTTCCCAGAGGTAACTCAACATATAACGCAAAATGATCACTTAGTAACTCAGAAACCATTTTCACATTTACCCCCCATACCTTCAGTGTTAAACAGGCACGCATAATCAATTCCCCCTCCCTGCAAGTGCGTGGGGAGTCATCCCCAAGTAAACGCACGTCATCATAGTCATTAAGGAACTGGTGCCAAACAGTACCATTCCAGTTCCTGTGCCAAAGGGGAAACCCCAGTGAATCATGTCTGGCTTTTTAAATCCCCAACCAGCAAAGTAGGGTCACGAAACACTGAATCCGGTAAGTGTTCAAACCTTAGTGAATTCTGGCTCACATATACATTAACCAAAGTTAAGACAACTAGCAGCAAGCCTGAGTTTAACTGCAATGCACTCAATTCCACCATGTTTCCCAGGGGGGACACCAACTCAACTGGATAACTACGTTTAACATACACAACCATGCCTCTAACACCCTCACCCGCCGCGAGAAACGAAATGTTGATAATTACGTAGTGGCACAAGAGGTGCCATCCCGATCCAGTGTTTCCTGCAATGCCACCACATCAATATCATTATGCAACACAACAATGCAGGTCAGTCAACCGAGCACCAAGGCCATTTACATTCCAGGATATACATTTGAGAGTATTTATGCTTGTTCCCAATGCTGCACTATTTCCAGTAACACCTTGTTTAAATCAGACCCTTGCATTCTCACCCACCCAACAACACAGCCTTTTTAGCGAGAAACTCTGTCAACATACCAACGAGTGAAGTGATTCTTCTTTAGGTATCCCCAAAACCTCCCCTCAGCTCCGTTTTCTGTCGTAGACGCCTGCCTTGTCGCCACGTCCCCTTTGCCGCTCTTCTAATTTCCGTAGTCGTTCCTGCAGCTTCCTATTGTCAGCCTCAAGTCTGGGTAACGCAAAACTACCAGGCACCTGAGGGCATCTTTATCCTCCCAATCGTCGGCCACATTCCTCTGTCGCAGGGAAGGCAACAAAAAGCTCGGTGCTGGGGCTCTTAACTGGCGGCGATGGTGGCGCTGCCTCCTCAGACGCAGCCGCCGCCCCTGCCCCATCCCGCCCGCCGGCCCTGCGGGGAGTCCAATACTTCAGAATTGGTTGCAGTCCATCATCAGCAGCCTGCTTATGAGGCTGAGTCGTACGTTTTGGTATATCACGTGAAGCAGGGACCGACACTGCCACTCCCGATGCCTGTCTTGATCACTCAGTGCAGGGAACCACGCATTCCTCTCAGGAGGGTGTGCAGGCACAATCTGTTCGGAGCTGCATTCGGAATGACCTTGACTGCACTCATTAACGGGGTCTTTTCGCACACCTTGTAGAGCCTGCGTTATGGGCCTGACCACAGTTACAGCACTTAGGTGGAATCATCACACCCTCCTGAATCTTCGCAGCACAATCCTTAACTGCTGTGCTTCCCACTACAAAAACGAACACACTGTGTCATATCGAAAAACGCCAAGCCTTATGGCCATACCTACAGCAATTAAAGCACTAGGAGGCAGCTCCACATTTTCTCACTCTCCTCCATCCATTCCCTGGCCCCCAGATGCGATCTGGAACCACACCGTCATAAGTGCCACAACACTTGCCTTCTCTTGTTTGTTAATCACGTGACGCTTGGCCCAAACAACATTAACGTCACTGGCAGCAACAAACTCTGGGTCTAGTTCCTTATCATAGGGCGCTATAAAGACTTTGGTATATCTTTCAAACTTACCAAGGTCAACAAGGACAGTATCTTGAAACCCAACTGACGTTGGGTTTGTCCACCGCAGCTGCCCCTCCACAGTCACAAACGGCCTTTTCACTCCCCCCTTTTCAACAACGGGCGGAACTCACGATGCTTCACAGCCAACCGCGTGCCCACACTCTCTTCTGGGATAGTGTCATTAAGTCCCCAGTGGGAAAATACAGACGCTTCCTCTGATTCAGTTCTTCCTCCAACGGGGGGGGCCTCCTGCCCCTGCCTCTGAGTTGTTCTACTCCATCGTAGGGGCCTCCTGCTCCCCCCTTGACCTCTGCTCACGATCTGGAACGACCATCTTCCCCTACGTCTTTTAACCGGACGCTGTACCCAGTTCGCTGCAGAATCAGAGTCACTCATCTCGAGATCCTCCTTTACTTCATCGACGCTGGCACACTGCATGTCTGCGAGCCAGCAGGTGGTGAGCAACCAGACTTGACCACGGCTCCGGGGGGGAATACAAACATTTCTCCAGAGCTGCTGTAGGCAACGTCCAAACCCGTCAGAGCTAGGGCAAAAACTGTGGAAGATGATGAACTTGGTATATTGTTTGGTGATAGAAAAGTTTTGAAGTAACCCAAACCCGACCAATCAAATGTAGTTAATAAATATCAAAGTACTGATTTTTAGTCTTGAGCCCAAGAATATGAGTGAATGTGTGGTGACTCGGGAAATTTTGATTGACGCTCAGAAGTCAGATCCTACTTTGACCTCATTATTTCATAAGACCTTAGGCATGGATGAAATGGAAGAAGAGCCTGTCTGTTATTATGTGCAGTTTGGAATGCTTGTGAGGAAGTTCAGACCTCCCGATGTACCGGCAGATGAACCCTGGTACGATGTGAGACAAATTGTTTGGTACCCGGCTGTTATCGTCCTATGTGTTTACATTTGGCTCATGATCATATTGGAGGCCATTTAGGAGTAAAAAAGACTACAGATAAAGTGACAAGATATTTCTATTGGCCTGGAATTAAGTCTGATATCTCCAAATATTGCAGATCTTGTCCTATATGCCAGATTGCCCGGTAAACCCAACCAAGTGATTCCGCCAGCAAACCCTTTTCACCCCATTCCTGCTGTGTCTGAAAACCTTTTTTCTCAGTCGTCATTGATTGTGTTGGTCCTCTCCCCAAAACTAGCAAAGGTAATCAGTTTATGTTAACTCTCATGTGTCGGTCCACACGTTATCCTGAGGCAGTCCTCTTAGAAGCATAACTACCAGGACAATTATCCTGTGCTACTCCGAATATTTACCCAGTTCGGTCTACCCACAGTAATCCAATCTGATCAGGGCAGCAATTTTACAGCCAATATATTAAGCAAGTTATGTCTACTCTGGGATTAAAACAACACTTGTCATCTGCATATCACCAGAGAGTCAAGGTGCCCTAGAGCGATGGCAAACAAACCCTGAAATCCATGTCACCAAGTACTGCGTTGAGACTGAAAAGGATTTGGGGTGAGGGTTTGCCACTAGTTCTATATGCTATACGGAGTACCCGACAAGAAAGCCTGGATACTCACCAAACGAAATGTTGTTCGGTAGAGATGTACGTGGGACCTTTTAAAACTATTACAGGAGAGTTGGATAGATGAAGACACAGAAAACTGTTTTGCTATGTCAAGGGAAAATGAGGGAGAGGGCTAAAAACAAGTACACGCCTTTGCTAGGACCCAACCCTTTTTAAAGCACAAAGTCAAATGAAACTCCACTATGATGTTAAATCTAGGGTGAGGGAGTTGCAGAGGGAGATAAAGGGGGCTTTTTATTTACCAGACCATAAGTATCCTTTACAAGCCAAGTATCGAGGACCATTTTTAGTGCTACGCAAGGAGGGTGAAAATAAACTATATTATTGCTACAAACCCGGACGTAGAAAGAAAATAAAGTATAGTTCATATCAATCTACTGAAAGAATATGCTGACAGGGTACAGGATGTTACAAGCGAAGTGGTGAATGTTGTGGTCAATTCAGAAAGTCAACCTAATAAAGTGGTAGAAAAATTATTCACAATAAAAGGGGGATGTTAAACTCAAAACTCTGATGTATTAAGTTCACTGGATTCAAAGCTAGGTCTTTGAAAAAAATCTCAACAATTGCAATTAACTACCTTTTGCATGAGTTTAATGATATATATGCTCTGATGTTCCCAAACCAACTTCAGTTGTAGAGCATGATATTGTATAGTTGATGGTGGCTCCCGTTTAAGCAAGCTCCGTATCGGTTTCTCCAGAAAAGAGGCAAAAAAATGAAAAAATGAGGTAGAATTTTTATCAGTAACAATTTGGTTGAGCCTAGTAAGAGTGAGTGGGCGTCTCCTTGTGTTTTAATACCTAAGCCAGATGGATCAATGAGAATGTGTACCGACTATAGACGTGTAAATGCTTTGACGAAAGGAGATTGTTATCCTCTTCCTAGGGTTGATGATATAATTTATTCTGTGGGGGAATGCTGTCTGTATGACAAAAATTGATATGTTTCGCGGCTACTATCAGGTACCTTTTTCTGAGAGAGGTAAGATAATAAGTGCTTTCATTACTGCAACCGGACTTTTATCAGAACAGAGTTATGCCTTTTGGCCTAAAAAAATGCCCCAAGTACATATCAAAAATTTTCATCTGGGTAATAGAAGGACTAGAAGGAGTAAACTGTTATATTGATGATCTTTTTATACAGTCAAATGATTGGAAATCCCATATAGACACCCTTCAGGTTCTATTTGATAGGATAAGACAAGCTTCATTGACTATTAATTTAGTTTAAAAATGAGTTTGGGCATGCAACAATTTAGTTTCTTGGTCATAAAAGTCGGTTTGGAAAAGTTTCTCCTATATCAGCAAAGATTGAGGCCCTTTGTAATATGTCTGCACCCAGAACTCGTAAGGATGTCCAACGGTTCTTTGGGATGGCCCGGGTATTATAGAAAGTTTTGTCCTAACTTTGCAGAAGTAGTAAGTCCCCTGACTGATTTAGTTACCCGAAAAGAACTGAGGTGGGAGAAAGGTTTTCAAAATTCTTTTGATAAAATTAAATCTTTGTTAATGTGTAAACCCTGTACTGCAAGGACCCAATTTAGCAAACCTTTTGTACTACACGTTGATGCTAGTGATATTGCCAGCTGGAGCAGTCTTTATGGGAGGAAAACAAAGACGGTGTTTTACATCCAGTTACCCTTTTGTCAGTAAAATTTTAAACTAATCAAAAGAATATATACTCTACCATAGAAAAGGAAGCTTTATCCTTAAATTTCTGGCTTTGGAGAAATGGATGTATATTTAGAGGGTTTCTGGTAGTAAAATAACGGTTTACAGTGATCATAATCCTCTAACATTTGTGACTAAAATGAAAAACAAAAACCAAAAGGTTAACCCGGTGGTGGTTGATATTGCAGCCCTATAATTTAGAAATCAGGACCTATCAAAGGGCGTGATAACCTAATTGCAGGGCGGGCCCTTTTCGCGACCACTTTCATAGCTTCTGGTTAGTGGGCAAAACACTAAAAGTTGTGTTTTTATCTTAAGGGGAGGGGTGTTATGGTAGTTATGGTTCCCCCTTAAAATATCTATTTTCTATTTTTATTAAATGTATGTTTATTATATATGTAATTCTATTTGGGGATTATTATTATTATGTTTTGGTAATATGATTTCTAGGTAATTCTAAGATATGTAATTATAAGGATAATTGTTAATGATTAATTTTCGCTGACGTGTCATGATGATGACGTATGGTGGGGTGACGTGTCAAAAGGGTTCGTGAACGCTGAACCCATGGGGTCGGCAGACTGGTTTTGGACGTCGTGAAGTGAAGACCTCCTTCCTGCCGTAACCCCGGTTACCAACCCCTTTAGTATTGTTCCAACTTTATATATTTTGTTATTTTATAGGATTTGTGTAGAGCTCCACAACTGTACTGTTGTGTTTAAATGTGTATACTATGTATTCCTGCTGGGTAGCAACTTAAAGTTAGCACTCCTAGGTTAAGTGGTGGTGGTGGTGGTGGGTTTTGGTATGGTGTCTAATTATAGTGACTATTATAAAAAAATTAAATAACTGTTAAACCTGGATCACTTTGTGTTTTTGTTTGCCTTGACCCCTAGTTAGTTTGTAATTATGGCATAACATTAGGAAGATGGACAGACTTCCGTGATCAGGTGCTACAATGGGGAAGTTTCATATGCCCACACTGTCAACTGCTGTCTTAATAGAACCCCACAAGTAGTAATCACGAGGTTATTTCACTGCGGAGGAATATTTTCAAAACAGCAAAGTAACATATCTTCTCACCTGTATGTAATGAATACTTTATATATCCACAGGTGCCTCGCTCGGAAATCAATGTTCAGATAGCAGTATATAGAAGCGCGGACTTGCTGTAAAGTTGAGCCGCACAGCAAGACAAGGTTCAAAAGTTTACTCGCCTCGCCGCCCATGAGGTGAAACAAGCATCACAGGACTACGGAGAGCGCCTAGTGAAGGGCCCCTATCATGCTCTCCATCAGGAAGACTGTGACCCTTTCGTTGCTCTTCATGTTGACCTTCGCATCAAATCCTCCTCCGTCCTCAGGCACAAGGGATTCACATTTGGGCTCTCTTTGACGTGGCAGAGACTCATGGACAGCCTCTCCTTGCCTTCATTTACAGGAGGGACGATAAGTATGAGTATTACGATGAATCTATTAGCAACCTGACAGCCTACCAAGACGAGAAAATATGACTATTACAATGAATCTATTAGCAACATGACAGCCGTAAAGCCCCTCCCCTACACGAGAACATAAATGAGACATCTGGCGGCCACATCTCGACGACACCCGCGAACGCCTCCTGGACGACGGCGGTAGCGGAAAGATTCGCGGGGGCGGTTGTTTACGCTGAAGGGGCCCCTTGGGCCCCTCGTACGGAAAAATCCCTGACTTACTCGGTTTGAAAGGACATTGCCCGCGATATCTATTCTACAGCAAGAAGTACAAATTTATGGTGTGCGCTGTAGCCAGGTGTGTGTGTGTGTACTGTGTGTATATATAGGCCTGCTGTGTATATGTGTGTATAGGTCTACTGTTTGTGTGGACTGTGTGTGTGAGAGAGTGGGCGTGTGTGTGACTGTGTGCGTCTGTGACTGGGGTGTGTGTGCCGCCATAAATTATAAGTATTGAAGGTGAATGTTACGGCTTCATTATTGTATTATATTTTCTTTCTTCTCAAATCCCCACCTAGTCCCCCTCTTCCTCCAGGCGGGCTCCACCACCTGGAAATCCCACCTGTGGCCCTCGGAGGCATCACGTTAATACCTAAGTCGCTGAACGTGCACGACATTCACATTCTGCGCGCCCCGGTGGGTGTGGGACCTGAGGATATTCTTTCAACAGACCACCAATAGTCGCCTAGTGTCTCGAGCCAAAAAATATATCATTCTCCATTGTCTTCGTCAGAGCTATAGTCTTTCCAATGTATCAAGTCACTTTAAATCGCTTTAATTCTACCCATTACCATTATAATTTCATATAATACATTCCTACACTCCCCCTATGGGGAGCGAACAATACCTCCCTCACAAGGGGGGGAACAAAACTACCACTCAACTAATTGAGAGGGTGGTTGGTTGATCATTTCCACAAGTGACTTGATAGAAATGGAAAGTATAGTAGATATACAGATATATATTTGTGATAGTTTTTTTTAACTTATCTTCCATTTCATCATCGTATCGTATCTTCCATCATCATCGTATATGAATAATGATATATTAGTTAAAGATACATTATAATATGTATCAGGGGCCCTTACTGCTTTCTTCCTTGCCGCAGCGAGCAGCTAGGGCGAGGCAGGCACACTGGCCGCCCTGCGGTTCCCCCGCCACGGCCGCGATCATTTACGGCGCGCCACCCCCTCGACCGCCTCGTCTCCGCCTACAGGGACAAGTTCAACGACGGAGCCCGATGCCTTCTTCCAAGTGAGTCCCCTTAGCTTAATGGGCGTTCCCTTGTTACTGCTGCTTCTGCAAGTTTGAGTCATCATATAAATAGTCAACAAGCATTTCATTGCATGATAAACTTTGGTAATTTCACATTTCTAATTGACGTGGCGGGGCGCGGGGGACAGTTCCTTCTCGCAGAGCGCCTGAAGGAGCTGCAGCGGCGGGGCGAGCGCGGCAACGTGTCCTTCACCTTCACAGAGTTCCTGACACACGTCTGAAAGAGCAGGTGGGTTCAGGTCAACACCAGTAGCAAACACAGAGGAGCTGGACAAAACTCGTGCGTTAGGAAGGTGCACCATGATAATGCGGGATTTCTTGTGTGTTGGCAGAGCAGGGGTGGGTTTAAGAAAATCCACTGGATGAACTACTACCGTACCTGCTCCCTTGCGCCCTGCCTTACGACTTTATCATGAACACAGAGGACATTTAGCGAAGACCTCAAGTATATCGTCCCTAAATTAGGCGCCAAAGAGGTAAACAAACGCCCCAGAACGCATGCACGATAGCTAATCTTGGCAGGGGGGTGGGAAAAGTGTATTTTTGTCTTTTTACTATTTTACTTTAGTTTCGGATTATATTTTTTCAACTGCTTGATTGTTAATTTCTAAGCTCTCTCTTTCTCTTTCTCTTTCTCTCTCCTTAGCTCAATGCTCTTGATTTCATTGTTTTCTTCTGTATATTAAATCAATCATAATTATGTTCACAGATTCGCGTGGACGGCGATTCCACGTGGCGCCACACACCACCTCGCCCCACTACATGCATTACTACACCCAACATCACTCACGCCTGCTCAAGCGCGTGTACCACCAATACAAGATCGATTTTCAAATGTTTGGCTACGAGATCCCCGGGTGTGCTCAAGGGCGCGCTGAGCTAGTAAGTAGTGTAGTTTAGTGAGAATATAGCGTGGGGGGTAGAAAAAAAAACTTCACCTCGTCGCCTCCCGGGTACCTTGATACATTTTAGGACTCATTAGCTTTATTTTGGTTATTAGCTTATTAGCTTTTTATTCTTTATTTAGTTGAAATTGTCAGACATGATACATATATAAGAACATAGAAAATCAGGAAACTACAAGAGGCCGGGGATACCTACACGTGGTAGAACTGTAAACTTCCAGACATCACTTTGGGTTCCACTTTCATCAGTGGAATTTAGGCGGCGGCACCAGCTGCGTGGCGTACTGCTCGAGGTCCACCAGGTCTGTGTCCTTCATGGGGCAGCGACAGAATCATCTCCTCGGCCTCACCCTCGCACGTCAACAGTCGCGCCAGCTCCTCCCGCCCCCGACTCCCGGGGGGGCGGAAAATGACGGGGGAGAAACACTTGTAAAGCGTGTATTTTTAATCTGGGGGGTGCGCCCCATAGGTGGCGTGGGTAATTCCCTAAGGGGGCGTGAGCCAAGAGAGAAAAAGGAAAAAACTCAATTATTTAACTAGAAGCTCGGCCTTCGCTTTTATGATTATCATGAAGCTCGCGCGCGAGGGGGAGCGAAGAAAGTCGGTAAAGAGAAAACAGTGTGGTTGAATAAACTGCGGTAACGCCCGGGCCCCGTTCACTAACTTCGTCGACTTTTATGCAATATTATTTTTTGTATTATTATTACTATTGTTATTGTCAGAATTTTAGTCATTATCAGTATCGTTATTATTTTTGTTGATATTATTGTAGAAGACAACTAAAAAAAGACCGACAGCTAGAAGAGAAACATCAGGGAGTACCCATAAAAAAAAAGGCCAAGACTCCCCACCCCCAACTGAACTGTTATTATTATTGCATGAAAGTCCGGCTGCTCACCCAGTCTTCTTGCCCGCCACGCTTCACTGACTCCGTCGACTTTCATGCACTAGTATTTTTTATTATTTTTAAATTTTATTACTATTTTCATCATTATTATAATTGCTATCATCATTATTATCATTACTATAGTCCCGCGCTACTTTACCACAGTCTTCTTCCCTCGGGCCCTACATGCCTCCCGGTCTTGGCCTCGGGCTGGGGGGTGCACCTCGGCCAGGGAGGCGCGCCCCTCCTTGCCCAACACTGCCAAGGCGCGCGGGGTCTCCTCCTTGCCCACCCCGGGAAACTGAAGGCCGCACACCATTAACCCTCACGCCCATATCTTCCTTTGTATATAAAAAAATTGTATGTTTTTAGCCATAAAAAAATTACGAAAAGTTACTTAATTAATATAGGACCAAATTAGTCGATAAGGATATAAACTGGTCTATTTATAAAACATTGGGTTATATCACTAAAAATTGTCTAATGGTAGCCAAATTACAATGGAAAATTACGTTCTGGTCTCAAGGTTAAAAAACTCCCTCACTGTTATAAGATTCTCTACTAACTGATAATTATATAAGGGTTTCAGTCTCATGCTCTGTGGTTACTTTAGGATTTTGTATTTTCTCCTATAGTGAGTGAGTTATGTTTTTATGGAGTTATGTGTGTGTGTGCGTGTGTACTGTGTTTGTGTGTGTGTATATATAGGACTATTGTGAGTGTGTGTGTAGGCCTACTTTGTATGTGTGTGTACCTTCTGTCGAGGAGCAGTTTCTTGGCGATGGTGAGGAAGGCGGCGAGGTGCACTGTGTCCCGACTCTCGTCGCCCACCATGGCAGCGACGGTCTTGCGCATCTCAATCTCAGACGGGATCAGACCTGCGAGAGAGAGAGAGAGAGAGAGATTGATTGATTGATAACTTTATTGTCAATGTTACAACACAAGACAAATGGATGAAACAGATTCCTAATCACACCCAGTACCACATCCCAATTACAAATTACATCTCATGAAACATCTCCCACAATCACAAAACACCTTGACAAACAAAATAGACACCTACCTAATTTTTTTTTTTAATTAGAAACCGCCAACATTAGCAAAGAATATTGCACTGAAACATCATCCACAAAACACAAAAGTACAACGACATACAAAAGACAATCATACATTAACCAATAACCCGGAAAGAGGGACAAAGAAAACTACACTGAAACAACACCCACAATTCACACAAGTACAGGAGGAACATACAAACAACAAACACGCACGCAATCACCGTGGCGGGGCAAAATCCTTACATTTCCCTAAAATTTCTTCCACTACTCCATTCTGCAACATCCATATGATCTGTTCAGTCACATCATCAATGTTATTGTTCCGAAAACCACTGACACACGAACACCGCAGCACATAATGCTCTAAAGTGTGACCATTTTCAGCCCCACAAACCCTACACCGTGTCTCCTCTACAGTAGCTACTCCTGTGTACTGCCAATAATATTTATATCCTAACCTCATCCTCATTTTCACAGCGTCACTTTGCGTACCCTTTTTACCATAAGTAACAGCAACATGATCACTAACCTTATCGTAGTGTCTAAATGTACCACTATCGGCATGCTCCCTCATCATCCTACCTCTGGCAATACAATACTGTTCCTTCCTAACTATACTTCGGATCTGCCTTATGGATAAGTGACAAATGAAATCAATATCATCCTTCTCAGTTCCACATTTGGCCAAAACATCTGCCGTTTCATTTTGGGGAATGCCAACATGAGAGGGTATCCAGTGGAACGTGACCTTAATGCTTTTCATAAGGGTTTTACATAAAGACACTATCTCTACATACACAGGCCTCCGACTATTAAGAGAATCTAAAGCTGCCCTACTATCCACAAATATATACACATCCTTGCCTTTGTCTTGCACACGACAAAGAGCAGCATAAATACCATACAGTTCAGCCTGAGTAGATGAAATACCATCAGACAATCGAAGAGTTACAGTACTCTCACATTTCTCCTGACATCCGTCATAGTCCACATCAGTATACCACAACCAGCCCGCCCATCTTCACTCACCGAACCATCCAAAAAACAGTATAGCATTATCTTGGGAAGACAATNAAAATTTGCACCATAACTATTCCACTTCTTTATGGGACATGGTATAATGTTTTTTTTCCAAACTGTTTTTTTTTTACAAGTAAGTTGATAGTTGTAGTATGTAGTTCAGCAGATACCCTCGCTATGGACCAATAGGTCTCCTGGTGTCTGTTACTCCTATGTAATCCTATGTAAAAAATCCTCCTTCACCAACATGTCTCTCCTTTTTCTTCCTTGACTTTTATCACTTGATTACCTAGACAGAGGAGGATAGTTGCTCTCTCCATCCCTCTCTCTCTCTCGTCTCTCGTCCTCTTCTCCTCTCTCTCTCTCTCTCTCTCTCTTCTCTCTCTCTCTCTCTCTTCTCTCTCTCTCTCTTCTATCTCTCTCTCTCTCTCTCTCTCTCTCTCTCCTCTCTCTCCTCCTCTCTCTCTCTCTCTCTCTCTCCTCTCTCTCTCTCTCTCTCTCTCTCTCTAATGCATCGGTGTTCCTGTTTCCGTTGCGGTTGTAAATGTTTTGTTTTTATGTTACGTTCGGTGTGGGCGCCGCTAACACCTGGGAGGCACGAGTTCACGGGCGTTAACTCCCCTAATGGGCGTGGCAGGTGCGAGGGCGGGAGAGCGACGTGACCCCCCCCCGCCGCCCAAGCCCACCTCGCCCACTCTAAAATGGACCCACACTTAAAAATACCCTGCAATGTAATGGACAACTCACACGATGTTTTGGGGAAATTTTGATCTTAAGTAAACCTGTCTTTTTTATTTTGATATTATGTTACAAGCTGTTTAGAACTTTTTTCTGTAGCAATAAACGTAGCGCACAATAGATATAACAAATATCAAGCAAAATAACAAAACCTGAATTAATATCAGTAATAACAAAACCAGTAACAGCAGCAGCAGTAGAAATAGCAGTGATATTATCTTAGTTAACATTTAAATACTAAAAGTTAAGCAAGTGAAAAGTATAGAAAGTGTGAAAACAAGTGTAATAAGTGTAAGAACAGCAATAATAGAAGTAGCAGTAATATCATTCTAGTTAATAATTAAATACTAAAAGTTAAGAGAATGAAGAGTAGACAAGCAGTGAGAACAAGTGTAACGATGACTTCCACAATGATGGTTAATTATTCCACTCAACTCCCAACCTAAACAAACCAAGAAAACTTAATCACCGTTCCTGCAAACTTTGTGCCGAGACAATCACCTCGCCATTGTTCTTCCTTCCTCACCTCCCACACTCCTTGACACTCCGCGGCCACAGATGAATAAGTCTGTGTAAAAGAAATGAAAAAGTTGAATTTGTGCAGAAAAATCTAATCACAGTCTAAAATTAAGATATGAATAAATATTATTTCTCACATTTCGCTGTCTTTTTTGTGTGTGGGTTCATAAATTTGTCCACAAAAAAAAAGTAAATCAGAAACTAATGAACAAAACTTTTAAACACAAAAATACACTATACCAAATTTATAAAAGATGAAAGATATATTATACCTAAACTAAAAGAGCAAATTTCCTCTTCGTTTCTCTTACGTAATCATAACATTTCATCCAACTTTCCTCTCCACCCTTGCGGTCTAACTCTCTCACAGGACAAACTTTGAGAATTCTATCAAATCATATCGGTCACATTTTCCCTCGACTCAGCTCATTCCCACACGCCGGCACAGGAAAACCTTCTGATGGAATAAACTTGCTCCTTCTTGGTGGCTTCTCGTCCTATCAAGCCATCAACCGCATCCCACCGCTGCCACCAAACTAACAGTAACGCCCCAGGACCCAACAAAAGCACAGGTATCGGGTTTATTTATCTAAAATGTTATTGTAATTATTGTCGTATCAAAAGACGTGCAAAAAGAGGACAGGTTATCTCTAGCTTAGTGAATATCGTCGTGGCCTGCTTCTAAATAGGTCACGAGTTCGAAGCTCGCTCGAGTTTGGTAGCTGGTAATCGTGAGTCTAGCACGTGATCAAGTCCACGAGAAAACACACACACACACACACACACAGACAATCGAAGCGAACGATCGCGAACTAGCTCCCGTGGACAAAACCATGGGTGAATGACACACAAATGAAAAGATTAGAAGAAACGAAATTGGCAAGAGAGAGAGAGAGAGAGAAAAGAGAGGAGAGAGAGAGAAGGAGAGAGAGAGAGAGAGAGAGAGAGAGAGGAGAGGAGAGAGAGAGAGAGAGAGAGAGAGAGAGAGAGAGAGAGAGAGAGAGAGAGAGAGAGAGAGAGAGAGAGAGAGAGAGAGAGAGAGAGAAAAGAGGGGAGAGAGAGAGAAGAGAGAGAGAGAGAGAGAGGGGAGAGAGAGAGAGAGAGAGAGAGAGAGAGAGAGAGAGAGAGAGATTGATTGATAACTTTATTGTCAATGTTACAACACAAGACAATGGATGAAACAGATTCCTAATCACCCCCAGTACCACACCCCAAATTACAAATTACATCTCATGAAACATCTCCCACAATCACAAAACACCTTGACAAACAAAATAGACCCTACCAAAATTTTTTTTTTTTTTTTAATTAGAAACCCCCAAACATTAGCAAAGAATATTGCACTGAAACATCATCCACAAAACACAAAAGACACGACATATAAAAGACAATCCTACATTAACCAATAACCCGGAAAGAGGGAAAAGAAAACTACACTGAAACAACACCCACAATTCACACAAGTACAGGAGGAACATACAAACAACAAACACGCACGCAATCACCGGGCGGGGGCAAAATCCTTACATTTCCCTAAAATTTCTTCCACTACTCCATTCTGAAAACATCCATATGATCTGTTCGTCACATCATCAATGTTATTGTTCCGAAAACCACTGACACACGAACACCGCAGCACATAATGCTCTAAATGTGACCATTTTAACCCCCACAAACCCTACAACTGTGTCTCCTCTACAGTAGCTACTCCTTTGTACTGCCAATAATATTTATATCCTAACCTCATCCTCATTTTCACAGCGTCACTTTGCGTACCCTTTTTACCATAAGTAACAGCAACATGATCACTAACCTTATCGTAGTGTCGAAATGTACCACTATCGGAAATGCTCCCTCATCATCCTATCCTGGCAATACAATACTGTTCCTTCCTAACTATACTTCGGATCTGCCTTATGGATAAGTGACAAATGAAATCAATATCATCCTTCTCAGTTCCACATTTGGCCAAAACATCTCCCGTTTCATTTTGGGGAATGCCAACATGAAAAGGGTATCCAGTGGAACGTGACCTTAATGCTTTTCATAAGGGTTTTACATAAAGACCACTATCTCTACATACACAGGCCCCCCCGACTATTAGAGAATCTAAAGGGCTCCCCTACTATCCACAAATATATACACATCCTTGCCTTTGGTCTTGCACACGACAAAGAGCGCATAAATACCATACAGTTCAGCCTGAGTAGATGAAATACCATCAGACAATCGAAGAGTTACAGTACTCTCACATTTCTCCTGACATCCGTCATAGTCCCACATCAGTATACCACAACCAGCCCGCCCATCTTCACTCCCCGAACCTCACAAAAAACATGTATACATTATCCTTGGGAAGAAAATAAACCATATGGCAGTACCAAGCCCTCAGATAGCCCGGAATAAACTCGTATTTCTTCATAGATAAAGGTTCAACTACCACCTCCGCTCTCGCCTCCTCCCAGGGAGGGAGGGATTGGTGTTTCAACTGTAAAGGACAACACAAATGGGGCAACCTTGTACTTAACCAGGTGTTCCTTAACATTCCTTAAAAAGGCTGATTTACTCCTCCTAATGCATTGCAGATCCCTCACAACATCCGATTGGCCACTCGGTCTAACATATTTTACAACATTTTTAACATGAGTTCCTGTATCCTGTCACATACACTAGGTAAATTCAATTCCAAAGCGCATTGCATCAATCATAGCATTTCGTTGAAAACCCGAATATAATCCTCATGGCCTCATTTTGCAACAGTTTCGATTCTGTTCACCCGAGTCATTCCCAAAACAGACAAGCATGTTGCGGCATAGTCAATTATCGACCGAACAGTACTGTATCCATCATACGTAGGTTTGGGTAAAAAAACACCAACGTCCTGAGTGGGACAAAGCACGCAGTGCACTAGTCTGCCCCGACATAAGGCCTCAATATGTCGTAATTCAGCATTCTTTGCAGTCTTATTATAACCTACATACATACCCAAGTACTTGTAATGCTTGTACTCTTTAAAGTACCTTACCATTTAATGTCAGTGCATATTTCTGTGGCTCCTACACTGATTTTTTTGTCTTCACCTCATTAACAACAAGCCCTAGTGAAACACAATTACGGCTGAATTGATTCAAAGCAACCTGCATCTGAGCCACACCAGAGGACGGGGATCAATATGTCGTCTGCATAAATTATGGCTTAAACACCAGAAGGATACACATCGGTCGCCAATTCTAGTCATTAAAACATTAAATAATGTGGGACTGAGAACCCCCCCCTTGGGGAGTTCCCAGCTCAAAATGGCGAACAACAGAAACATTTCCCTTCATACCAAACCCTTGCACTCCTATCACTAAGATAGTGAGATATCCAACCCAGCATCCTACCAAAAACCCCCAAGATTAGCCAACTCATATAATATCATGTGACCATTTGCCTTACCCAAAGGCACCTTGTAGATCCACAAAAACTCTGCAGTAATCTCTGGATTCGAGAGACAAGCAATGACACAATCAGATGTACTTTCCCTTTTAACAAAACCATACAAATTACTGGAAATATTATCACCCAAGCAGATATAAAAACCTATTCAAAATTATTCTCTCCATCATCTTACACATGCATGATGTTAGGGAACAGGCCTTGGCCTCCGCCTGCTCTTAGGAACCGGAACACAACAGCTTCCTTCCATTTTCTTGGTAGTCTCCCCAAGTTTGAAACTCATATTAAATAAATTTCTAACAAGGGTCCCTTTCCATACTCGCCAAACAATTCAGAATTTCATACGTAATGCCATCAGCACCAGGAGCTGTGGTTTTTCCCTTCTTGACCGCAGCCAACAGTTCATCTCTCGTGATAGCAGCACACGAACGGTCACTTCTGTCAATACAAGTACGTATAAAAGCACTCCTCCCAACTCATGGTGCTGGAAATCTTGAGTAATTTCCCCTGGCAAACAAGACATGCTGGGTGCACGAGCCCACTTATTCAAACAAATCATCACTACTGTCTGTGGATCCCCCCACCACCCTCACACCTCTGGCCCCTCGCACCCTATTAACCTCACTCCAGATTTTGTTGTGCTCCGTGTTGCAGCTATGTTGTCCAGAAAACCCTCCCAATACTTTACCCTTGCCTCCTCTCTAACCACACTACAACGCTTTCGCTACTTCTTGCAATGCAATCCTCGCTTCGTCAGTTTTCCCGGACCGAATCCACTCCTGATGAGCCCGCCGTAGAGTGTATTCCAAGCTCTAACTTGCACATCCTTGGTATAATTTCTCCTTACAGGAGTACTCTTGCGCTCTGCCGTATTCTTATCACTACTGTAACTATTTGTTTAACTAAGTTTTTTCGTAGAATGTGTCTACATCGTGTGGGCGATAACGACTATACCCAAACAGTCAACTGATTAACAAAACGAATCCTGTTATTACTGGTAATCGTATATCGCACCCTTCCATGATTGGCAAGCGCCTTTCCCAAGGTAAAATCAACATATAACGCAAAATGATCACTTAGTAACTCAGAAACCACTTCACATTTTACCCCCCATACCTTCAGTGTTAAACAGGCACGCAAATCAATCCTCCCTCCCTGCAAGTGCGTGGGTGAGTCATCCCCCAAGTAAACGCACGTCATCATAGTCATTAAGGAACTGGTGCCAAAACAGTACCATTCCAGTTCCTCTGCCAGTGGAACCCAGTGAATCATGTCTGGGATTTAAATCCCAACCAGCAAAGTAGGGTCACGAAACACTGAATCCGGTAAGTGTTCAAACCTTAGTGAATTCTGGCTCACATATACATTAAACCCAAAATAAGACAACCAGCAGCAAGCCTGAGTTTAACTGCAATGCACTCAATTCCACCATGTTTCCCAGGTGGTGACACCAACTCAACTGGTATTTCTACGTTTAACATACACAACCATGCCTCTAACACCCTCACCCGCCGCGAGAACGAAATGTTGATAATTACTAGTGGCACAAGAGTGCCATCCCGATCCAGTGTTTCCTGCAAAGCCACCACATCAATATCATTATGCAACACATAACAATGCAGGTCATCAACCGAGCACCAAGGCCATTTACATTCCAGATATACATTTGAGAGTATTTATGCTTGTTCCCATTGCTGCACTATTTTCCCGTAACAACCTTGTTTAAATCAGACCCTTGCATCTCATCACCCAACAACACAGCCTTTTTAGCGAGAAACTCTGTCAACATACCAACAGTGAAGTAATTCTTTTTTTAGGTATCACCCCAAACCCCCCCTCAGCTCCGTTTTCTGTCGTAGACGCCTGCCTTGTCGCCACGTCGCCTTGCCCCTCTTCTAATTTCCGTAGTCTTCCTGCAGCTTCCTATTGTCAGCCTCAAGTCTGGTAACGCAAACTACCAGGCACCTGAGGGGATCATTATCCTCCCACATCGTCGGCCACATTCCTCTGTCGCAGGGAAGGCAAAACAGCTCGGTGCTTGGGGGTCTAACTGGCGGCGATGGGGGGCGCTGCCTCCTCAGACGCAGCCGCCGCCCCTGCCACCATCCCGCCTGCCGGCCCTGCGGGAGTCCAATACTTCAAATTGGTTGCAGTCCATCATCAGCAGCCTGCTTATGAGGCTGAGTCTACGTTTTTTTGGGATATCACGTGAAGCAGGGGGCCGACACTGCCACTGCCGATGCCTCTCTTGATCACTCAGTGCAGGGAACCACGCATTCCTCTCGGAGGGTGTGCAGGCACAATCTGTCTCTGAGCTGCATTTGGAAAGACCTTGACTGCACTCATTAACGAGGGTCTTTTCGCACACCTTGTAGAGCCTGCGTTTATGGGCCTGACCACAGTTACAGCAAATTAGGTGGAATCATCACACCCTCCTGAATCTTCGCAGCACAATCCTTACTGCTGTGCTTGCCACTACACAAACGACACACCCGTGTCATATCGACAACGCCAAGCCTTATGGCCAACCTACAGCAATTAAAAGCACATAGGAGGCAGCTCCACATATTTTCTCACTCTCCTCCATCCATTCCCTGGCACCCAGATGGGGATCTGGAACCACACCCGTCATAAGTGCCACAACACTTGCCTTTTCTTGCTTGTTAATCACGTGACGGGTTGGCCCCAAACAACATTAACGTCACTGGTCAGCAACAACTCTGGGTCTAGTTCCTTATCATAGGGCGCTATAAAGACTTTGGTATATCTTTCCAACTTACCAAGGTCAACAAGGACAGTATCTTGAACCCAACTGACGTTAGGTGTCCACCGCAGCTTGCCCCTCCACAGTCCACAAACGGCCTATTCACTCCCTCCTTCAACAACGGGCGGAACTCACGATGCTTCACAGCCAACCGCGCTGCCCAACACTCTCTCTGGGATAGTGTCATTAAGTCCCCAGTGGGAAAATACAGACGCTTCCTCTGATTCAGTTCTTCCTCCAACGCGGGGGCCTCCTGCCCCTGCCTCTGATGTTTGTTCTACCTCCATCGTAGGGGCCTCCTGCTCCCCCCTTGACCTCTGCTCACGATCTGGAACGACCATCTTCCCCCTAAAGTCGTTTAACCGGACGCTGTACCCAGTCCGCTGCAGAATCAGAGTCACTCATCTCGAGATCCTCCTTTACTTCATCGACGCTGGCAGACTTTCATGGGCTGCAGCCAGCCCGGTTGGTGAGCCAACCAGGCTTGACCACGCTCCGGGGGATACTACACTTCTCCAGAGCTGCTGTAGGCAACGTCCAAACCCTGTCAGAGCTAGGGCAGAACTGAGAGAGAGAGAGAGAGAGTAAAAGATGGATGGGAATAATTTTGTGGGTGGGTGGGTGGGTGGGTGGTGGGGTTTTGTGTGTGTGTGTGGTTTTGTGTGTTGTGTGTGTGTGTGTGTGTGTGTGTGTGTGTGCAAGCCAGATAGGAATGTAGGGTTTTTGGCAACATTCAGATAAAAAATGAGTGCATTGACTTTTTAAAGTGTTTTAACGGCAATAAAACGACCCCCGTGATGGGGGTGTAGTGCTCTTCAAATTTCCCTCACACACACACACGCACACACACACACACACACACACAGACTTTCACTTCGTGGTGACCAGACGTGCCTATCTTGCTCCGCTCCTAGTCCAACAAACAAGTGATTAACAACCATGGATCTTGCCGCTGTTAGATGTTACTGGAATTTTAAGAACGCGCCTTTCGCTCTGCATTGGATTAGTGGTTGATCAACTCAAGGAACCGATCCGGTTATTGAAGGCACTTATGACGGGTCTCATAAAAGCCTTGAATTCTCCCAATCCGAAGTACTGGACCTGAAGAACAACGTAAAGGTGCTTCAGAAATCTAACAATGAGAAAACAAGTGGCAGTTGAAGAGCTTCCCGTCAAGAATCGCTGAAAATGAACACCGAGTAAACTACCAAGAAGATTTCTCCAGGGCGCAACAATCTAAGGATCATCGGCCCAAGGGCAGCCTGCGTGAACTTGGAGCGAAACAAAAGGA
>JACEEZ010005200.1:56817-70164 GCA_016584305.1 Chionoecetes opilio | reverse complement strand
GGGGGCAGGGAAAGGTGGGGGGAGGGTCGGGGCGCCCGCCCTTTGACGGTCGCCCCGGGGGTCCTACCACAGTCAGGGGGCAAAAACTTACCCGTCTCCCAAATGAGGGAGAAAGAGTTTTGAGATTTGCGCTCAGAGAAGCAGGGGAGCAAGGGCTGGAGGGGGCCATTTTTCCCGCCCTTTCCCGGGGCCGCCTGGTTAGAGGGTTTTTATAAGTACAACACGGCCTCCCCCAGCTCTGCACCCCGGGGAGAGACTGACCCCCAGAGGGCGGACATCATGAAGGCTAAGAGGCGAGCTGCACCGAAAATTTTGAGAGATAGGTCTTCATAAAGGGGAACTGGACCTGCTCAAAATAAAAACATCCCAGAGGACTCAAAATGAGGAGTCTGATGTTATGGATTTTATAATACTGATTCATGTAAATTAAATTTGAAGGAGTGTCCCTACACTAATTTTTACCTTTTAGTTTGCATTAAGTATATAAAATTATTTATAAAATTATATATTGGTGAGTGGTCACAATGCGGGGTAGGAAATGTGAGCTATAACATAGGGGGTGCTGATGGAAAGTTGAACAAAATATAATATATATTATATTTTAAATTATCCATAATTTATACCCGTCGGGTTTTTTTTTTTTTTTTTTTTTTTTTTACTCTTGGTATAGCGCCTGTAGCAGTTCCTCCAGGGGAGGGAGGGTAGGCCCGGGGGCCTATTTGAGGGCGTGAGGTTTGGCCCTCGCCCGTGGTGGCACAGCAGGATTTTTTATATTGACGCCTGGACTAGAGGCTCATGCCGTCCCCCTATTTCCCCCGGCACTCGCAACGAGGTAGAGTTAAGGACAGGGCATGGGGGTGTTTTAGGACACCCGATGGTGCAGAAAGTTTTTAAGGGATTTATGGGTCTCATCGGTATCAAAATGGGTTTGATAACGCCCCCAGGGGAGTAGCCACTCTGCTCCCGCCCCCCCAAACCCACTCTGCTACCGCCTCCCCACAGTGATTTAGGAAATAATATATGAATTTTACTACCCAAAGTGTTTTCCCTCTATTTTTGCATATATGTAATAATTTAGAAAATATCACATAATTTGGTTTTGTGGTTTGGATTGGGGTTTTGCGAAGTGGAACTTCAAAAAATTTGCGGACTTGCGGTTGCGGAACTTAAGGTTTGAAGCTTGGGGATTTGCGTTTCTAAAGTGGATTTTCGTTTGCGGTGCCCACCTCTGTATCGGGTCCGTCTGCAATCCTTCTGAGTAAAATCATTTCAAAATCATCATTAAAATTTACACATTCCTCAGCCGTGTTTACAATCTCTCCCTATAAATTTTGTTTTGGGCCCCCACAAATTCCCCTAGTCTTGTTTTATAGAACAAAAAAATTTCCCCATGGGAGGGTTTTTGCCTTGCCAGATCCTTAATCTCATAATTGTTTTACTGTTTTGTTAAATTTTTTTCAGTTCTAGCCATCCGTTATACGCTCCTTTTCACCTCCCCACCCTTTAACTTTTCTTATACTGCCCCTTTTTTTACCCCTATGTAGTTTTTAAAAAAACGTTCATCCTTTTTGGGGGCTTTTGTCCCTATCCATGCCTATAAGGTTATTCTTTTTCGACCTGAAATTTACATTGTAAAAAAAGCATAAATCCTTTCCGCACGACCTCACCGAGCCTCCCTCCGCCCCGACACAGATACACTCACATTTCCCTCTCCCCCATTTAACCCCTTCCAGGTGTTTTCTTAATCTTGAAGATACCTGAGTTGCTTGCCCCTTTGTCACGCTCAAGAAGGCTTTTGACTCAGTACATCGTGGGTATAAGAAATAAGAACATAGAAAATAAGGAAGCTACAAGAGGCCGCGGGGGGGGCCACCGTGGTAGTTCCTGCCACTAACCTACCCACATCCACTTTTATCCCCATCCATGAACCCACCAGCTCCTCTTTTTAAAACTCCCAATGACTCCCCATAATACCGTCTAGAGACCATTATTCATTTACCAACCTATTTTGAACCAGTTTTTCCCTTTTTTCCTTTTTTAAAACTACGCTTTTCCCGCTTGAATCCTTACTTTTTGTTCTACCCTTTTTAAAAGCGTAAAAAATTTTCCACCTCTCTTTATTTAAATCCCTTTCCACTTTAAAAAATTATCAGATCGCCCCTTATCTGCGTCTCTCGAGTGAGTGTAATTTTAATAATTCAATCTCCCCTCATAAATTTAAATTTTCGCACCCTTGTATCATTTGGTCATCTTCTCGTATTTCTAACAAGGCTATATCCATCCGTAAATTTTGGGGACCAAAATGAAACCCCATAGTCTAGGTGAGGCCTGATAAGCCAGATAAAACTTAGAATATCTCCGCCTTCATTTAAATTCTGGTAAGAATCCAAAACTCAATTACCTATCTGGCCCCAATACATTTTTTCCCATCGGAGGTCGGGTACCCTCACTCCCAAAAAATTTTTCACCCTTTGTCTTTTCAGCGATACATTTTTATGGTGTATCTATTTCCAGCGTTTTTTTTTACCAAAATTCTAACGGTGCATTTTTCAATATTTAAAATTCCACGCCATCTGACTCCCACTCGTAAAGTTTTCTAAGTCTCCCTGAATAGTTTACATAGACTGTGACCAATAATCCTCCCTAACTTGTATATCAGCAAACTTGTGATAATTGCTATCCAAGTCGTTGATGAAAATAAAAAAATAGTAAGGCCCCAAAAAACAGCCCCTTGGGGAAAAATCCTTTTGTCACCAACCCCCATTCAGATTTAAAAAACTTTAAATTGTAATCCTTTGTTCCCTTTTACTTAGCCAAGCTCGATCCAATAAAGAACCTTCCCATCTATCAGACCCCAAACCTTTTTTAAGAGTCATCTGGGATTTTTTATGACTTCGTGGGATTCCTGAAAGGATATTTTTGATGACTGGTTGTATGGGGGGACGGGAGTGCTGTGAAGTGTGGGGGAGGTGTACCAGCTTCTTTTTTTTAAATACAGGAGTGAGGCAAGGGGTGTCCTTCCCCCCCTCGCTTTTCAAACTGTATGGACTAGGTATTTGGGGAAATTTTTAGTCAAAGTGATTTTGAAGCATCCTCGGCAACCCATGATCATGATCTTTTTTTGCCCCATGATGCAGAATCTTTGCTGAGTCGCTGGAGGCCTGGGGAGGCTCTCGAGGCGCTGCACGAGGGGCAAAGCGTTTGGGATTTAGGTTTCCCGGTTAAAACCAAAGTCCAGGTTTTTTTAGGCTTTCTAGATGAAACAGTACAGTCTGTTCATGCGTGGGCGAGGGCATTGAAATCTTGGAATGTTTTACATACCTGGTAGCGCAGTCCCTATTGATGGGGTCACATCAAGAAGTCTTTGGCGGATTGACACAGCCCACGGTGTTTGGGCTCGCTCAGTACGAGTAATTGGTACCCTTTTCGGTACCGTGCAGGAGGACAAGGTCCCCGGTCTTTTGTTGTTTTGATCCCCGTTTACCTATAGTTGGAGACCTGGACACTAAAAGCAACTTGAAGAGGCGAACGATGCCTTGGGAATAAGGTCTTCGCAGAATCATGGGGGGATCGTAGGATGATACGTGTCAAATCAGCGATTCAACCGTGAGACCAATCGAGGCCATTACATGCATAGCCCTCAGGCCAAATTTTGGTATATGGGCAGTGGCACGTACCCCGAAAACCGATCCTTTCCCCTCGGGTTTTATCTTTTTAAACAAAATCCCACCGGCTTCATTAGCCTGCCCCCCCCCACAGTATTAGGGAGGGTTTTGCTATTGGGGAAGAGTCAGATCCAATATGCGTCAGGGCAAACGTGAAGTTAAAATTAAGAAGCGATAAAGGGGGTGTGTAACGTGGTGATAGATTTGTTGGGGCTTCACGTTGTGGTTGGGTTTACACGGGGCCGCGGGGTTAATACACACTGTTAAAAGGACCTATCCATGGGACTCGGGGCATCAGTCGGTACCGAGCCACCACTGTATATTACCACCAATTTAACCTACTACGCTGGGGATACCACCACTGGCGACGAGGATTTTACGAACCCAGTGTCTGATGCCGCACTTTGGCCACCTTAGTGAGTGTTTGGACGAGAGCAAAACACAGTCTGTTGGGGCGAATACTGCGAGAGGCTAGATAACAGTATGTTTCTGGCCAACAAGATGAAGATGCGGAAGTCAAGAGGGCCGTGTTCTCTAATCTGTGGGGGAAGTATACGTACAGCACCCTACGTCTTTGTGCAGTCCTCGCAAGACCAAGGAATTGCTCTTCTAGAGTTGATAGAAAAGCTTCAGAACCACTACGACCGAGCCCTCAAGGATGTGGGCACGGTTCCGATCAACAGTTGCAGGAAAATCTGGAAAAGGAACTGTGAGAGATTATGTTGCCAGCTTCGGATGTTTATCTTCAAATTGTCAAATATGGACAGATGTGAATGAAATGATCGTGCACCGTATGGGTGTGGTGGGACCGTGAAGCCATTCAAAGCAGGTTGTGGCTGAAACCGAACTTAACGCTCGCGGAAGGCAGTGGACATTGCAGTGGCCTGGGAGACTGCGAAAGTAATACGCAGGAATTGAAACAGTATAATTCAAACCGCCCAGCAAACGACCGAAGGCCGTCAATTGGTCAGTGTGGGTAGGGCAGAAAAATGAAGCTGCTCGAGGCAGAAATAAAGTTAAACTTTATGGTGAACGACTGAAGGCCTTCTAAGTGTTTTTAGGATGTTTAAGTGACAGACATAACAATTCAACTGCACCCGTTTAAAAACCAGAAGTGTTACCAATGTCACAGAGTGGGGTCACACTAGAGAATGCGCATATGGCGGGTACGGTGTCTGTGATGGAAGACTCGGAGCAGCCATACGCGGCAGGCGATGCCGTGGAAGCAAAGGCTAGTGGTGACGGAGCTTCAGAAGTGGTGTCAGCTGTTTAATTTCCCTCAGGCTGATGATTAGTAGTTCACAGTTTCATCCGCCCCTACTACTGGACGTGAAGCTTCTACGAACGGGAAACTCAAATGGAGGGTTGACACTGGAGCTTCGCTTCTGTTATGGGCAAAGCTTTGTTCGTGAGCTTTGTGGACAGGCACTTCCCAGTTTCAACCTTTGGATCGTGTCATTTAAAACTATACAGGAGAAAAGAATTAAAGTGATGGAGTAGCAGATGTGGAAATCTCCTTTGAAGATAGTGTCCCTAGAAAATTACCGCGATCATAGTGAGAGTCGTTGGTAAAAGGACTTAATTGGTCGATTGGCAGACAAAGGTACTTTAATTGGGACCCAACATGCTGCAGGTGAAACGGCCTGAAAATCCACTGACCAAGGAGTAGATAGGATTATAAAGAAGTGTTTAAGAAGAAACGGACGGTTTACGGGCGAAAGGTCATCTGTTCCTGATAAAGAGGTGAGGCCAAAGTTCTTCAAGGCACGTCCCGTCGCCGCTCTAACTCCAGCACAAGGTGGACAAGAGCTCATTCGGCTGGAAAAACGAGGTGTTATAAATCTGTTAAATTTAGTGAATGGGGCAGGCCCCTCTGGTCGTACGTGCCTAAGCAATCGGAGACGTACGGCTTTGTGGGGATTTAAACTTTACAGTGAATAAAGTTGCGGCCTGGAAACAGTTACCCTCTTACCAGAGTTGAAGAATTATTTTCGGCGCTCTCAGGATGCTGATCTTTAGTTAAATTAGACAGAGCCATGCTTACAATTCAAATGAGTAGACGAAGAATCACAGGAAATATGTAAGTAGTTAACACACCCAGAGGTCTCAGATGTATACAAGGCTCGCTCTGGCATCCATTCAGCTGTTGCAATTTGCCAAAAAATGTTGGTCAACTCTACTTGCAGGACTTCCTCATGTGACCGTGTTCTTGGATGTACGTGGTTTGTGAGGGGGCAAGGATGGAAAAGAACACGATGCCCTGATAGGAGGAGGTTCTCCGTCGATTTGTCAGGCTGGTTTACGCTCTGAACAAGAAGAAATGCCAACTTAGACTGTCTCAAGTAACTTATCTAGGCCACAAGATTTGTGAACCAACAGAAGAGAAGACTGAAAGCTATTATGGATGCTCTCCACGGGGAAGACAGAAAGGTCCTGAAGGCCTGGCTGGTCTTCTGAATTACTACAGTAAGTTCCTGAAAAACTATGCTACAGTTCTACTCCCTTGGTACCCCTTCTACGTGACGTCAACCTTGGGTGTGGGGTAAGGATCAAGTGGATGCTTTTCAGAAAGCCTAAGGAGCTTATACTTTCCACCTCCCTGTCATGGCCCATTTTGATGTCACCTTGGACCACTGTGACTCGCAATGTGATGCCAGCCCCTACGGTGTTGGATGTGTTCTGTCCCAAAATTGACAAGAAGGTGAGGAGCGTCCCGTTGCATTTTACTCAGATCTCTCAAACCGAGAATGAGCGCCGTTATGCCCAGACGGATTGGAATGGTTGAGTGTGGGTAGGAGTCAAGAAAGTTCAGTACTACTTGTAGGCCGGGCCAATGTAATCAAAACATGATCAAAGCCTTTTGCTTGGGGCTGTTTGGGGAAGATAAACTTATTCACCTGTGCGTCTCAAGAGTGCTTCGTTGGGCTTTAATGTGATCTGCCTACAAGTACAAAACTCGTGTATTCTCCGCTAGTGTACACTGTATTGTGATGCTCTGAGTCGTTTACCAATTGCACACAGGCCCACTACTGTGCCGATACCGGCTGAAAAATGCTTCAATTCTGATGGAATTAATGATTCGGGACCGATTTCTCAAAGCCAGATTCGGAGTGGACGGAATCTGATCTGTTGCTGTCATCGGTGTGCTGTTCGTGGCGTGATGGTTGGCATCGGGACCTCTCAGCTACCCTTCTGACATTGTTCCTTACAGAAACCAGGGAGAGTGAGTTGAGTTTACAAAATGGGTGCATATTCGGGGCAGCAGAATAGTAATTCCTCCTCAAGCGAAATTGCTCTGTTGACAGGAAGTACATGAAGGACATTTCGGAACCTTCAAAAGAAGAAGAGTAGAAGCAGGGTATTTTTTTGGGGGGGGGGGGGGGGGGCGGTAGCGGTTTTTTGGGTTTGTGGGCGGGCTGGCCTGGACTAGATGGTGGATGTGGAAAGGGTGGACAAAGAGGTGTAGAGTTTGTCTAGGAGCAGAGAACTAAGGGATCACCATACGTGAACTAGCCCTTGGGCTTGGGCACCGCGTCCCATGGAGTAGCCTGCATTTAGATACTGTGGCCCGGTCGAGGGTAGCATGTGGCTTCTTCATGTAGATGCACACAGTAAGTGGCTGGAGTGCAAAAACGTCATCATCTTCTGCAAATGTAACAAATAGAGAAATGTAGAAAATCTATGGCTTATTTTGGAATACCAGACACTGTAGTTTCTGATATGCAACTTGCTTCACATGCCCTGAATTCCAGGATTTCTGCAGGAAGCCAACGGCATCGAACACATTCCACTTCTCCACCTTGGTCTCCGAAGAGCAATGGTCTAGTGGAGAGAGCAGTACCCAAATACACTTCAAGCAAGGACTGAGGAAGCAAAAAGGGAGGCAGCTGGATACAAGAGTTCTAGATTTCTCTTCAATTACAGATCCTGCACTACACAGCCGTGACCGGGGGTTCAGCCGCAGAGTAATGTTGGACGGCCCCATGAAGACGTCCTTGGATCAGCTGAGAAGAAGGACAACCAAGCGTGATAAGGTGGAGGTACCAGTGGAGACAGAAGCTGTATCATCTCCTGCATCAACGGATGAACAATCTAACAGCCGAGGGGTCATCCGGCGTTATTGGTGCCGCACAAGGACGCCAAACCAGCCTTCTAGACCACCCCTCCCCCCCCCCCCCCCTGTTTTATCGCGGACGCTCGTTCTAGAGTTCTGTCAAGCCTGACAGATATGGATATAATTAGATAACTAATATAATGTAACTAAGGTGGAGGGATGTAGTAACTCTGGTGATAGATGATTGGCGCTTCACGTTGCGGGTTGTGGGGTTTCACTATTGGCCGCCGCGGGGTTCAATACCCACTGTTAAGGGGGCCTATCATGGACTCGGCACCAGTCGGTACCGAGCCACCACTGTATATACACAATACAACTGAACCTGGGCCTGAGCTTATCTACCCTGTCTCTCTGGACTCTACACCGGGGGGATATTCAGCCCCCATCGTTTTATTTTGAAATTCTTTGATATTGTAGCAATAAATTCTGGGGAGGGGAATTTTTCTCCTTTGTTTTATAAATCATACATCGAAATTTTACTGTCCACAACGTAAAATTGGCAAATAATCTAGTTTGAGCTAAAAAATAAAAATTTATCTTTTTTTACGTCATGTTACGTTTTTGAAATCGGCCCCTTTCCCGTCAAGTACGTCAAAACCCAGACTTTTTTCGTTTTTGTGGGTAACAAGGGTACCAAAATACTTTTTATTTAAATTGAAAGTAAAAGGGATGGAAATTGTGTCCAAAAGTAATGAACTGTTCCTGTGAGCCGCGTCACCAGAGCACTTCCCCACTACAAAAGCGACCTAAAATGCCCCCTTCTGGCATTTGCAGCGTCCTGCAGCCGTTTTTTCGCCACATCGCAAATTTCCCCTGCAAGTTTCTGTCTTCTGTAGGGTCCAGGTTTACCCCATCCACCACCAGGCTTCTTGTTCCACCCCCCACCGGGGTGAGGGAAAGCTCTGGAGCAGGGGTCACTTTTGGGGGGCCCAAAAGTACCAGCCGGTAGACAGTCCTTGTGTGTTGGATGAGTGCACCTGGAGGAGGAGACCACAATCTTGCCTTTTCTTGCTGAAAAGCTTTTCCTTGCTGGTTTCACACCCTCCTCTTGCGGGTGCGATCGTACGCAGGCCCAAAAATCCCCATTGTTGCATCCCCTCAATGGCACTGGTCGGATGGCACCCAAGGCGGAATGCTGGTGAACGTCCCCTGGGTGGTCCAGGTTCCCATGCAGTCTTTTGCCCCTGCCCCCCAAAAAGGACCCGTGTCACATCCATAAGGCGTGGAACATGGGGAAAAGGCCAACATCTTTTGGCCCAAGACTTTGGCGATATCTTTAGCACGATGAACCTGAAGCTCTTCCCAGCTCCAAAGGAAATCCCATTAAAGATGTTGAGGCTTTGGTGATCTATGGCCGGCTACAACGTCTGTATAAACTGTGGTATTGACACTTTGCTGTAACCCGTTTACGGCATCCGTAGGTGCAGGGGGATACAGGTCAGCTCCTCATGCGTGCATGGCCTAGAGCTGACACGTCCTAGCGTTGGGACAAAGAACCCATGCCTTGTGTGGTATGAGATTGTTTGTTGCTGTCAATGCTCCCCTTTTTGAAGCGGAAGGAGAGAGCTCCGTCTTGCGCGTTGATGCGGAAAAACTTTTGCAGTTTCCGGGAACTGCACTTGAGGGCTCGACTGTCTCCAAACTCTTTTTTCCTCTCTTGCTGCAATTTCCCCGCCTTCGCTGTCTGCCATGTCAGATCCAGAAAATGTCTAGTTTTCTACATGCTGAAGCTGGAGTACTACGGCACGAAACAAAAAGTGGCAAACATTGGAATGTTTTTGCAGTCCATGGTCGCAGTTTTAAAGAGGGCAGCCCACCAGGATGTTACCTGTACTCGGGGGTGTGGAGAGTTTCCTCTTCATGGAACAATTTTTCCAGGCAGGGATCAATTCAACCGGTTCCAGTTCCAGGCCACCAATCTGAAAAGAGACGGTGGAAGGTGGTTTTCGTGCTAAAAGAACCGCCAAGTCACCATGGCGTATCTGGGAGGAAAATGTACACCCTGGGAAGAGCGAACAGTCGTTCTTCAGGGATGACATCTGAGCTTTTTCCCTTGACTTCTCTCGACTGGTGGGGCCGCTGAAAGAGAGGTTTTCCGTTGGGGGATCTGGATGGGCACTGTTGGTTCACAGCCTCTCTTCAACAGTGCCCCTTATGCTCAGTAAAATTTCTCCATCTGCCGCACGTGTCTGCCACTGTGTGTCCACAACGCTCCTGTTCAGGACAAGGAGACCCGCTGATTCACGAAGGGGTTCCCCTCTCTTCCATGGTCGGATCAGTGATCGCACTTTGTGAAAATCCCATCTGTGCATTCTGTTCTGTTCTGGGACGTCCATCTGTGTCCTCCTCTTCCGGTGATCCTTCGAATTCCTAAATTAACAGCCTCTGGGACCAATACCACCCAGCGCGAAGAGCTGCAGGTTTCCCCCGTCGGCCCACGCCCCGGGCCGTCCCCTTCACGGAAGCTTTTTCTGCTCATGGCCTGGTCAAACAAAAAACAGAAATGCACGCTTTTTCTTGACACAAATTTCCCCCTTCAAAAAATCGCTGACATCGGGAGGGGAGCTGCTTCGTGACACCTGTCTCTAGGTGAGTCGGCCCCCATCTCAAGTATGTGTATGGCCCGGGCGAAAAACCAAGGGCGATTTTAGAAGGCCTCTTGAGAGCATGAATACCCCCGTATCCTCTCACGTATACATCACAGCCAGTCCACTGCAGGATGAAGTACCAAATTTGGAATTGGGGACATGCACGGATTTTGCATCACATCATTTCAAATGACACCACTTCACTTGACCCTCCAAGTCTGGATGACTCCTTGTGGGCACTCTGCTAAAGTGTTTCGGGCTACGGGTGTGATTTGGGTTTACCCCCTTGGTGCCGTGGGATGCTTTTAAAAACGAATCTGCTGTTCCCTTTTCCCCCCCCCGGGCCTAAAACGGTGCCCCTTTCCCACCGCGCCTCCAAAATCCCCAAAGGACCTTGGGGCGCCATCTCGAGGTGGGGCCACCAAACATCACTACGAATCGATCCCCCCAAACGTAGGCCACTCCTTTGGATCTGTTTTCCAAGGGTAAGGGTTTGGTACATGGAGGACTGGGTCGGGCCGGGGGCTTAAAAACATCAACTGCCGTTTTCACGAGCCCCTCGAGTGGGGATCAGGCTACGGTTTTGCCTCGTCTGGAAAAGGGGTAGCGGGGCGTATCCCATTCGTCTTCTGGTGGTCGTGCTGTTTGCTGGCTAGATGGTATCCCCCCAGGAATCTTCTCCCCTTCAGGTTTCAGAGTCCCCCCCTGCTTCAGGTGCCCCCACCACTGTAAAGCAGAAATAACAAAATTATTTAAACATTAAATGTGTACTTGGAAATTTTGTGTTTGTTTGAAAAATAAAGTGGATAATGTTTAATAATAAGTGAAATACCGATATTCCTTTCCCCGGTTTAGGTTGAGCTGACATCTGCTCGTTTTTGGGCCTTCCTGCTTGGCCCGGGGGGTGTTTTCCCCTTGGAAAAAGCACAGGAGGTACTTTGGGGTAGTTCGGGGGGAGATGTGCATTTCTTTGGGACCAGCAGCATCACGATGGGTTTTGGGGACACCCCGGGGAAACTCCCCTGAAACGTTGTCTGGGGGCTGGAAAGCATATTCCGTTCCTGAATGATCGTGCGCACGGTTGGCTGGGGTTTTGGTCAAGTTATCAACTTTTCCCGTCGTGAAGGGCCCTTTTAGCTCAGGAGGGCAAAATGCTTTCTCCATTTGTGTAATGGCGATCTTTCGCCAAACTCAGTTTAGATGGCCCACCCGGTCATAGGAATATCAGTCCCAATCAAAAAAACGGTCCCCCCTTTTAGGGTTGCGGTCTTCGTGGGGACATCCTACCCATAGATGGCAGAGGTTTTCCCTTCTTTGGGTTTGCCTTGTTGTCATGGGCCTGTGATTCTCCCGGTGTCCATGCTGTTTGGGCATCATAGCTGGGAAAACGGACACTGGCTGGGGCATGTTTAAGAGCTTGAGTGCCTTGATGTTTTGGCCATTCAAAAACTATAGCAACTAAATAAAGGGAAAAATGGGAAAAGAATCTTCCTGCTGTTGGGTTCAAAGGAAAACCCCCAAAAGGTTTTTCTCTTGAAAATGTCTCCTCCTTGTTTGCACCCTGGGTGATGAACGCATCACCATCAGATCATCTCACTCTTTCCTCAGTGTTTGTCCAAAATCTTTGGTGAAAGAGGCTACATCTCGGGCCCTTTCTGTGAGCTTCCATGTCTGGGAAAATAGGGCCCTACTCTCTTTTTTAGGTGTGGGGGGCGGCCTGCAAAATCAGTTTTCCCAAATTGTTTTGCCTTTGGGGGACAGACGCCGGGCGCGGTTTGAAGAGGGGAAAATAAACTGTCCATCGAGTATCTTCAATATAAGAACCAGCTCACAAATGCAAGACCATGATTCATTTTTTCCACACGGATCTTATATGTTTTTTTTTTCTCTGCTCTTTGTACAAAAGAGCAAACATGGCATAGGAAAGGGTTTTTTTGTGCAAACAAGTATCCGCACTCATTTGGCCCGTAGGGTTTTCCCCAATTTCATTGCAGCCTTTCCCGACATTGATATCAAGCCCAATGTTATCTTTTTGGGGGTCAAAAACTCCCCATCTGGTGCAGGTTTGTCACGAAGAAGCTGTTTCGGCGGGAGACTTTTTTTTCCACACCCGGGGTGAACTTCTTTTGGGTTCCAGAGTCAGCAGCAGCACTTCGGGGGGTTTTTTTTCCCTTTCCCCGCAGCTGATTTTTTTCTGTTTTTAGAGGACCAGATGATGTGCCCTTGGCCCTTTTGCCGCTTAGTGGTCTTTAAGCCATCTCATCTCAACCTTGAAGAAATTTAGATGTGGGGGTTTTTTTAAAATAGCTTTTTTTTTTCTTTTTTTTTTTTTGGCCGTGTAAAATGGGGAAGTGAAGCCCTCTGACGTGTCTTCCTGACAAAGAACGCACTTGCCCATCATTTCTAACCCCGTGTTTATGTCCCGGGTGTAGGGGATCCCCCCACCTTTTTTAACTTTGGCCCTTTTCACACTTGAAACAGAAAAAATTTTTTTAAAAATGTGAAAGTGATTAAATTACTGGGGGCTATACTAATGAACATCCGTCTAAAAAAAACCTGCATTCCCAAAAAAACCCCTAATTTCCAACATCTGTGGCCCTTTTGGTCCAAAAAATATTAAAAAAGTATTTTTTTTTTTAATTTATCTTGTGACTATACCAATTTTTTGACCCAAACAATTAATATGCCACAAGTAGAAAAAAATAGAGAGAAAAAAAAAATAAGGGAAAAAAAAAAAGAGTGCACAGAGGGACCTTCTATGGCGGATAAACATTTGAAACATATTTTTGGGGCCATTTTGTAAAATGGCAGGGACTCCCCTCATGAAGAATCTGAATGGGGCCCTTTGCCAAATTCTTCCCGGCACCTTTTTTTTGTCTGCCAATTATGCTTGTTTCACAAAACCCCAATTTTTCCAAAAATTTCACCTATCTGCAGTACTAGAAGAGAGAGAGTGATCCCATGCGGGGTGCGGCACGAG
>JACEEZ010005200.1:34317-49317 GCA_016584305.1 Chionoecetes opilio | reverse complement strand
TTTACAAATCAAGCACAAATTACCAGATGTACATACATTTACATGTTTAAATAATTATGTTATTTTCTGCTTTACAGCTGGCTGGAGCACCTGAAGCAGGTGGTGGACTCTGAAACCCTGAAGGAGGATGAGATGATCTCCTGGGCTGCATACCATGCTAGCCAGCAAGCAGCACGACCACCAGAAGACATGAATGTGGCTATCACGTCCTTGCTACCCCTTTTCCATGACGAGGCAAAATCCGTAGCCATGATCCGCCACTCGATGGACATCGTGAAGACGGCAGTTGATGTCCTAAGCCCTGGCCAGATCCCAGTCCTCACATGTGACCAACCACTCTACACTCTGGCAAAGCAGATCCAATGGAGCTGGCCTACAAGTTATGGCGAGGATCGATTCGTAGTGATGTTTGGTGGCCTACACATCGAGATGGCGTCCCTCAAGGTCCTTGGAGATCTTCTGGAGGGCAGCGGCTGGACAGGAGCACTCGTTCAGGCCGGGGTTGCTAACAGTGGAACAGCAGATTCGTTTCTAAAAGCATCCCACGTGACACGCACAGGACGGGCTCACCAAGTCACAGCCAGTAGCCTGTATCTACTTCAGCAGAGTGCCTACAAGGAGTACATCCAGACCTTGGAGGATACAAGTGAAGTGGTGTCATTTGAAGACTGATGTGATGCAAGATCCGATGCATGTCCTCAATTCCAATTCTGGTACTTCATCCTGCAGCTGGAGCTGGCTGTGATGGTATACGTGAGAGCGATACGTGAGGCTGACTTCATGCTCTACATAGAGGCCCTGTCTAAGATCGTCCCTTGGTTCTTCGCCCGGGACCATACACACTACTTGAGATGGGTGCCGACTCACCTACGAGACATGGTGTCACTGAAGCAGCTCCATCCCGATGTCTATGCTGAGTTTCTGAAGGGGAACTTTGTCGTCAAGAAGTCAAAGCGTGCATTCTCTGTTGTTGCTATTGACCAGGCCCATGAGCAGAACAATGCTTCCGTGAAGGGAGACGGCGGTGCTGTGGGCCTGACGGAGAACCCTGCAGCTCTTCGTCGCTGGATGGTATCTGGTCCCGAGATGGCTCGTTTAATTCAGGAATTCGAAGGATCAACCGAGAAGAGGCAGGACACAGATGGACGTCACCATGAACAGAACAGACATGCACAGATGGCATTTGCACAATATGTGCGATCACTGATCCGAGCCATGGAAGAGATGGGGAACCCGTTCGCTGAATACAGCAGTGATCTCCTTGTCCTGAACAGCAGAGACGTTGTGGACACAGCAGTGGCAGACACAGTGCGGCAGATGGAGAAACTTGGACTCGAGCAGTATGAGACACATGTTGAAGAGAGGCTTGTGAACCAGACAGTGCCTATCACAGATCCCATCAAGCGGAACAACCTCCATCTTTTCAGCGGCCCACCAGTCAGAGAGAAGTCAAGGAAACAGCTACAGATGTCATCCCTGAAGAACGACTGTTCGCTCTTCTCCAGGCTGTACATTTCCTCCCAGATACGCCATGGTGACTTGGACGAGTTCTTTTAGCACGAAAACCAGGCCTGTCCACCGTCTCTGTCTCAGATTGGTGGCCTGAGAACTGGAACCAGGTCTGAATTGATGCCCTGCCTGGAAAACCTTGTTCCAGTGAAAGAGGATCTCTCCACACCCAGAGTACAGGTCAACATCCTGGATGGTGCTGCCATCTTCAACATGCTGCGACCATGGACTGCAAAGACATTCCAATGTTATGCCACTTATGTCTTCGTGCCGTATGTCACATCCCAGCTTCAGCATGTAGAAAGACTAGACATTGTCTGGGATCTGTACATGGCAGACAGCTTGAAGGCGGACACTTGCAGCAAGAGAGGAAAGAGAGTTAGGAGACGAGTCGAGCCATCAAGTGCAGTTCCTGGAAACTGGCAAGAGTTTCTCCGCATCAACGACGACAAGACGGAGCTGCTCTCCTTCCTGGCTTCTAAAGTGGGAGACATTGACAGCAACAAACATCTCATCACCACACAAGGCACTGGCGTTCTTTGCTCCAATCGCTAGGACGTGTCAGCTCTAGCGCCATGCACGCATGAGGAGGCTGACACTCGTATCCTCCTGCACCTACAGGATGCCGTACAACAGGGTTACAGCAAAGTGTCAATACGCACAGTTGATACAGACGTTGTAGTCCTGGCCATAGCATCAGCCAATCGCCTCAACATCTCTGAACTGTGGATTGCCTTTGGAGCTGGGAAGAGCTTCAGGTTCATCGCTGCTCATGATATCGCCAAAGCTCTTGGTCCTGACAGATGTGTGGCCTTGCCGATGTTCCACGCCTTCACTGGATGTGACACGGTGTCCTGTTTTGGCGGCAGGGGCAAGAAGACTGCATGGGACACCTGGACCACCTATGGAGACGTTACACCAGCATTCTGCGCCTTGGGTGCCATGCCAGACTCACGTGCCATTGACGAGTGGATGCAACAACTGGAGCGATTTGTGGTCCTGCTGTACGATCGCACCAGCACAGAGGAGGGTGTGAACCAGTCAAGGAAACAGCTGTTCAGCAAGAAAGGCAGAGCTATTGATGGTCTGCCTCCTACACAGGCTGCACTCATCCAACACACCAAGAGAGCTGTCTACCAGGCTGGTCACTGTTGGGCCCAAATGATGACCCCTGCTCCAGAGCTTCGTCACCCCAAGTGAATGGGGCTGGAACAAGAAGCCTGGTGGTGGATGGAGTATAACCTGGACGACCCTACCAGAAGCATCAGAAGCTTGCAGGGAACTCTTGCGATGTGGCTGCAAGAACGGCTGCATAGGACGCTGCAAATGCCAGAAGGCGGCAATTCAGTGTACAGCTCTTGTCCAGTGCGGTGGACAGTGGGTCTGAGTGGGCGCGGCTCACAGAGAACAGTTCATTACTATTTGGACACAATTTCCATCCTATTGACTTGCAAATAGACTATAATAAGCTATTGTGTGTACCTCTGTTACCTACAAAAACAGAAGAAATAAGTCTGGGTTTTTTGACGTACTTGACGAAGTGGTCCTGATTTCAAAATCGTAACATGACGTAAAAATGATAATTCTTATTTTTTAGCTCAAGCTAGTAATTATTTGCCATATCAACTGTTATGTGGACAGTAAAATTACTGATGTATGATTTATAATACAAAGGAGAAACATTCCCATCCCTAGAATTGATTTAGCCTACAATATCAAAGAATTTCAAAATAAGCGATGGCGGCTGTAATATCCCAGCGTAGTAGAGTCCAGAGAGACAGGGTAGGAATAAGCTCAGGCCAGGTTCAGTTGTATTGGTGTATATACAGTGGTGGCTCGGTACCGACTGGTGCCGAGTCCATGATAGGTCCATCTTAACAGTGTGTATTAACCCCGCGGCGCCAATAGTGAAACCCCAAACCAGCAACGTGAAGCACCAACAATCTATCACCAGCAGTTACTACATCCATCCACCTTAGTTACATTATATCCATAGTTATCTAAGTATATTCATATCTGTCAGGCTTGACAGAAACTCTAGACGAGCATCGCAACGGTGGTCTAGAAGGCTGGTCGTCTTGTGCAGGCAGCAATAACGCAGGATGACCCTCGGCTTGTTTAGATTGTTCATCCGTTGATGCAGGAGACGATACAGCTTCTGCGGGTACAGAAACGATCAGAGGCGTTCTTGGATCTGTGTTACAGGGCCCAGATTCCCTTGCTTCCCCGACTCTTGATTGGAGATGTGGCTCTCTATTGAAGATTCGTCCGCCTGAGCTGACGTCTGGTCTGGCAGAGATGGGGTCCAATCCCTCACTAGTGCGGGAGTTTGAGTCGGTCCTGCTCTGATGTGGTCGATGTGTCTTCTAAATTCCCTCCCATCTTCCAGTCTCACAGAACACGAGCATCCGTCGCGGTCAGTTACTACCCCAGGCATCCATTTCGCTCCTCCTGTGGTCCTTGGCAGGGCAGACACATACACCCAATCATCCGTAGTGAATGACTCCGCGCAGGCATGCTGATCATACTGAGTCTTCTGTCTCCACTGGTAACGCTCCACCTTATCTCGCTGGTTGTCTGTCCTTCCTCAGCTGATCCAAGGAAGTCTTCATGGGGCGTCCAAACATTAACTCTGCCGGGCTGACCCCGGTCACGCTGTGCGGGCAGGATCTGTAATTGAAGAGAAATCTAGAAACTCTTGTATACAGGCTGTCTCCCTTTTGCTTCCTCAGTCCTTGCTTGAATGTGTGTACTGCTCTCTCCACTAGACCATTGCTCTTCGGAGACCAAGGTGGAGAAGTGATGTGTTCGATGCCGTTGGCTCTGCAGAAATCCTGGAATTCAGGGCATGTGAAGCAGGTTGCATCATCAGAAACTACAGTGTCTGGTATTCCAAATAAAGTCATAGATTTTCTACATTTCTCTATTGTTACATTTGCAGAAGATGATGACGTTTTGTGCACCTCCAGCCACTTACTGTGTGCATCTATAATAAGAAGCCACATTTGACCCTCGACCGGGCCACAGTAGTCTAAATGCAGGCGACTCCATGGACGCTGTGGCCAAGCACAAGGGCGTAGCTCACAAGGGGGATCCTTAGGTCCTTGCTCCTGACAAACTCTACACCTCTTTGTCACCCTTTCCACATCACCATCTAGTCCAGGCCACCAGAAATAAGCCCTGCTTCTACTCTTCATCTTTGAAGTTCCGAAATGTCCTTCATGTAACTATATACAGCACAGGATCACGATTCGTCCACTCCCGAATCTGGCTTTGAGAAAGCGGTCCCGAATCCATTAATTCCATCAGATGAAGCATTTCAGCCGGTATCGGCAGAGTAGTGGGCCTGTGTGCAAGTGGTAAACGCCTCAGAGCATAACAATGACAGTGTAGCCTGGCAGGAGAATACATGAGTTTGTACTTGTAAGCAGATAACATTAAAGCCCAACGAAGCACTCTTGGAGACGCCACAGGTGGAATAAGTTTATCTTCCCCAAACAGCCCAAGCAAAGGCTTATGATCTGTTTTGATTACAATTGGCTGGCCATACAAGTAGTAATGAAATTTCTTGACTCCTACAACAACACTCAACCCTTCCCGATCCGTCTGGGCATAACGGCGCTCAGTCTCGTTGAGATATCTTGAGTTAAATGCAGCGGGACGCTCCTCACCTTCTTGTCAATTTAGGACAGAACACATCCAACACCGTAGGGGCTGGCATCACATGCGAGCACAGTGTCCAAGGTGACATCAAAATGGGCCAGACAGGGAGGTGAAAGTATAAGCTCCTTAGCTTTCTTAAAAGCATCTACTTGATCCCTACCCCACACCCTAGGTTGACCGTCACGTAGAAGGAGGTACAAGGGAGATAAAACTTTAGCAATATTTTTCAGGAACTTACTGTAGTAATTCAGAAGACCAAGCCAGGCCTTCAGGGACTTTCTGTCTTCCGGTGGGGAAGCTTCCATAATAGCTTCAGTCTTCTCTTCTGTTGGTTATACGTCCCGTTCACAGAACTTGTGGCCTAGATAAGTTACTTGAGACAGTCTAAGTTGGCATTTCTTCTTGTTCAGACGTAAACCAGCCTGACTCATCCCACGGAGAACCTCCTCCAGCAGGGCATCGTGTTCTTTTCCATTCTTGCCCCCCACAAACCCCGTCATCCAAGAACACCCTCACATGAGGAAGTCCTGCAAGTAGAGTTGACAAAATTTTTTGGAAAATTGCAACAGCTGAATGGATGCCAAAGGCGAGCCTTGTATTCATTTTGAGACCTCTAGGTGTGTTAACTACTACATATTTATGTGATTCTTCTTCTAATTCAATTTGATTGTAAGCATGGCTCATGTTTAATTTACTAAAGATGCAGCATCCTGAGAGCGCCGAAAATAATTCTTTTTACTCGGGAAGAGGGTACTGTTCCAAGGCTGCAACTTTATTCACTGTAAGTTAAAAAACCCCACAAAGCCGTACGTCTCCCGATGGCTTAGGCACTACGACCAGAGGGGCTGCCCATTCACTAAATATAACAGACTTTATAACACCCTCGTTCTCCAGCCGAATGAGCTCCTTGTCCACCTTGTGCTGGAGTGAGAGCGGCACGGGACGTGCCTTGAAGAACTTTAGCCTCGCCTCTTTATCAACGAACAGATTAGCCTTTACGCCAGTAAACCGTCCAAGTTCTTCATTAAACACTTCTTTATAATCCATATCTACTCCTTTGTCAGTGATTTTCAGCGTTTCACCATGCAGCATGCTGGTCCAATTAAAGTAACCTTTGTCTAGCCTGTCAGTCAGTTATCACTCTTAACATATATATTAACTTGCATAACTATTACTAGTGAATTACACCTAATTATCAAACAAGGGTCACACGTATTATAACTTCCATACAGGATATGTGCATGTAATTAACATCAAAAGAATCAGTGTATTTCTAGAAACATTATAAACATATAATTATATATCTATGTAATGTATATATAATTATACGTTTATCTGTCCTCCTCTGTTTCACCGTGAGACCCATGAACACCTTGCATTCTCAAAGTATGTCACAGGATAAATGCCTAGTTGTCAGCATAAAGTATAGGATCAACAAGAAGTGATAAGAAGCCAGAATCACGAGGAGAAGGGGGAGAAGACCTCGGACATCGACGCTACAAACACGCTCTGCTCACTCGCCCATCCGACACTCCCTGGCTGTGCTCAAGACATTCATTGTACTTGGTTGTAATCTCTACGCTCCTTACTGGACTCTAAATAAATGTGTACAAAGCTGGAAGTACCAATTTAACTCATATCAGATAAGTCTCTACAATTATATCAGACTTATACAAATGGTGCCATACGCGGTGGTAATATAACGACTTATATAAATGGTGCCATACGCGGTGGTAATATACCGACTTATATAAATGGTGACATAAGCGGTGGTGACTGATTTTATCAGTCTTATAACACAAGCAACAGGTTACGATACCCACACTTATCTTCATCAAGCAAGTACAACCATAACCAAGCCTGCGCTACAACCATAACCTCTACAGCTACAACTACAAGCCATAACCTATGCAGCACAAGCCAGCCAGCGACTACCAAGTACTTCTACTACTACAATCAACCCTACAAGCCGTAACAGAATCTACAAGAATTGCTACAACTCCACGAGCAACTCAGCCGGAAACTACTATAAACTACAAGTACTACAATCAACAACCATCTCCTACACGCAGCAACTACCTACAAGAATCTACGAGTCTACAAGCAACTACAGAGAGTGGAGAGAGACGGACACACTCGTCTCATGCTTCGTCAGCGCATTCCGCAGTCACGAGGTCGACGCGTCAACTCCTGCCACCCACCATCGCTGCCAGGCAACGACATCTCAGCTCTACCGGCTCTAATTATCTTCCACCCCAAATACGAAGATCTTCTCATTATGGCCCACCGCAACTCAAGCAACACAATAATCAGCCCCACCATCAACTTAATCCCGCAAGCGACGAAGCAACACAACACCCTTCACCCCCCGGACAGGAAACACATCCACCCCCCCTAACACCCTATATGTTCCGAGCGTATAACGCTTACTAGGCTCCCCACCCTGCAAAACAACCTCCATGCGCCCGCGCCCTTGACACACACCACAGCCTACCTTGCTACCCACCACCAGTCTCACACTATGGACTTAAGCGCGTGCCACACCACACAACTGTCTGAGTATATAATTAGTATTTCTTATTTTGTGTATGTCTAATATGTTAATTTTTCTAATGTGAACTCTTTACCAGGTTGTATGTATCCAGCGACTGTATACATCCGTCATCCTGGCACCCAACCACCTGTGTGTTGATCATCTTTCACCTACCAGGTCCTCACCTAATCATTCACCTATGCTAGTAGCAAACAGCTAAGTAATTTATACAGTTTTGGGCAGTTATACAGTTGTAGGTATTACACAGGTGTTACATTATCTTTACATTACATTTTTGTCTCACACAGTGACGTTCACATCTACAACACACATACACGGACAATTTCAACGTTAGAAATACCATAGTGCTATTTTTAACATGCATTTACGTTTATATTACGATGGCTACGATGAGTACATCTTTTCCCAGACACCGTCGGGGCACTTATATCATAATTTTTAGATCACGGTATTCCCACACTATTTTTTTTTTTCAACAGTAATGCATATATTACAATTCCGGGGAGACATAAATCTTACGAGTGCACATTTACTACTGAATTACCACTTTATGAGTGCACCTTTACTACTGTTTATTACTTTATGAGTTCACATTTCCTACTGCACCAGTGCAAACTCCAGAGGTTGAACATAAATGCATTAACTAGCGTGCCCGAGCGAGCAATGTCGGTCACTGTCACAGTTCAGTGTTACCGATTCCTGAACCTGATTCCTGTAATGTTCTCTGTTTTCGTGATTGTTTAGTTGAGACGTCTTACTACATACACGGTCGCGAATAATTTTTCGAGTAACTAGAGGATTAGATACAGATGATGCTTTACCAAACACTAATTTTGATACACAGGACACACCTGTAGTTAATGATGACACACACACTGCTACAAACTGATTACCGTCAAAAATTGCGGTCACACACGCAGAAACCAGTAGTGTCATTCCATTCCATACCATTTAATATCATTACATTTTATATCAGCTCACCTGATTATTTTAAATTTACCATGTATTCTGAATTTTAATTGTGTGTTGTTCTCTTTTTAGGAAAAGGTCTACACAACACACTAAGCCAATGTTATTTACATTTTTGAAAATACTAACATTGATGAAATGTTTTACGAATTTTTTTGGTTTAGCTACATATTGTTCTGACCAACTACTAGTAGAAACTGTTATAGTTACCATGTTTACCTTGTAACTCTTGCACAATAGAAAATCTAATGGATAGCAGAACCTAGATAACCTATGTACATCTCTTCACATTAAAAATACTATTATGTAACTGTTAAAGCTGCACCACAGTGCATAGCATTATATAATTATTTACTTACATTCCACAATTCAAGGAATTATTTCGCACGTTTTGTTGCATGATCACATTATTTACTTACTTTCCTCAATGCAAGGAATTATTACGCACTTATCATTGCATGACATTATTTACTTACTTTCCTCAATGCAAGGAATTATTACGTACTTATCATTGCATGACATTATTTACTTACATTCCTCATTTAAAGGATTTTTTTACGCACTTAATGTTGCCATACATTAATTACTTGCATGACATTGTTATGTATTAAACATACATACTAACTCACTTATTGTTACAATACATTATTTACTTGCATGAAATACTAACACACTTATTTGTTGCATAAATTACATATTTTTCCTTGAATTAATTCCTTACGTATTACCTGCATGATAACATAATTGCATGCATAACTTATTATATATGAATTACATTCACTACGGGAATAAATTACTTACGTTCTTCCTGTTGTACCACGATCACTATTTGCATGATAGGATTGTGTACTTACTAACATATTAAACTAGGTATTATATGCATGACAAGCAGTTACTCTATAACTCTTTACACTTCTGGGATGATGGACGTGACGTACGATCATACATCTCTTTGAACTACATTCTGCTCACATGTATACCTATGTACAACTAACAACCATTTATCATTACTTACTAATAAATTTAAACTCGCAGAGAAGTTACGAATGACTACTTGTCTTAATACAGACTTCAGAAAATATTGATTGACACAGATAACCTTATCTATCATAACATTGTTCGCCAATGTCGAATAATAATTCAGTCATTTTCTCTGCCAGTCAGTTTTTACACTCGCTGATGTCAATTTATTTTCCACAATAACTTTGCATTATTTTAATTTATGAATGATGTTTGGCAAACTTAGCTTTGCCTACACACAATGCAACCACATTAATGTGTATCCAGCGATGTCTCTACCTATGTTATATATCCATTTTTTTACTATTACTTATTTACATATTACTAGGTTACTTACACCACAGTTATCCACACTGATACACCCACACAGATTGTATCAGGCGAGGTCTTGTCAATTTGTCCTTATATTTCTACAGTCCATTACATTCCTTTACTGACACCGTACTATTACTAGTAGGTACATATATTGTTATACTATGCACACAGCAGCAGCTCTACAGTCAGACGAACCTTCGTCATTACTTGACTCATTCAGGGTTTCTAACGATTACTTGACAATTTACGATTGCGATTTCATTACTTGAAAATATATGTTCTCAATTTTTCCCTGTAATTTTCACAGCTACTTTCGCTGACAGTTGAGTTTGCTAGCTACCATCTCCAGTACACGTACACTTGAAACACTTAACACTTGAAATTATTGCCAGTGATTTTTACACATTGTGGATTACCCACGCTAGTACTGACACATATGTATAATTTTCTCGGCCATGTAATTTTCTTTGATGTTGAACGTTTTGTAATCCATTGTTTTCCATATTTTTTCTGTGTATTAGCTCAGAGTTTACTCACTTTTAGCGATAGGAATTATGCTTTGGGAAGTTTATAGTTTATATTTTATATATATATTTAGCCTTTAGTTAGGTGTACCATTTGTTATTCCCTAGCTAATTCTTATGTGCCTAATTTGAGGACAAATTATATAGCGGCCCGAGCAATGTCAGTCAGTTATCACTCCTAACATATATATTAACTTGCATAACTATTACTAGTGAATTACACCTAATTATCAAACAAGGGTCACACGTATTATAACTTCCATACAGGATATGTGCATGTAATTAACATCAAAAGAATCAGTGTATTTTTAGAAACATTATAAACTATAAACTATATATCTATGTAATGTTATATAATTATACGTTTATCTTTCCTCCTCTGTTTCACCGTGAGACCCATGAACACCTTGCATTCTCAAAGTATGTCACAGGACAAATGCCTAGTTGTCAGCATAAAGTATAGGATCAACAAGAAGTGATAAGAAGCCAGAATCACGAGGAGAAGGGGGAGAAGACCTCGGACATCGACGCTACAAACACGCTCTGCTCACTCGCCCCATCCGACACTCCCTGGCTGTGCTCAAGACATTCATATCACTTGGTTGTAATCTCTACGCTCCTTACTGGACTCTAAATAAATGTGTACAAAGCTGTAAGTACCAATTTAACTCATACCAGATAAGTCTCTACAATATACCGACTTATAAGCCAATTACAACCAATTAAGCCTTTACCACGACCTCTCACTATGATCAGCGGAATTTTCTAGGGACACTATCCTCAAAGGATATTTCCACATCTGCTACTCCAATCACTTAAATTCTTTCTCCTGTATAGGTTTTAAATACAAGATCAAAAGGTTGAACTGGGAAGTGCTGTCCACAAAGCTCACGGAACAAAGCTTCGCCCATAACAGAAGCTGAAGCTACAGTGTCAACCTCCATTTGAGTTTCCCGTCCGTGAAGCTTTACATCCAGTAGTAGGGGCGGGTGAAACTGAACTACTATCATCAGCCTGAGTGAAATTAAACAAGCTGTACACGACTTCTGAAGCTCCGTCACCACTAGCCTCTGCTTCCACGGCATCGCCTGCCGCGTATGGCTCCGAGTCTTCCATCACAGACACCGTACCCGCCTTATGCGCTGCTCTAGTGTGACCCACTCTGTGACATTGGTAACACTTCCGGTTTTTTAACGGGCAGGTGGAATTGTTATGTCTGTCACTTAAACATTTAAAACACTTAGAAGGCTTCAGTCGTTCACCATAAAATTTCACTTTATTTCTGCCGCGAGGAGCTTCATTTTTCTGCCCTACCCAGCTGACCATTGACGGCACTTCGGTCGTTTGCTGCGGTTGATTATACTGTTTCAATTCATGCGTATTACATTCCGCAGTCTCCCAGGCCACTGCAATGTCCACAGCCTTCTCGAGCGTTAAGTCGGTTTCAGCCAGCAACCTGCTTTGAATGGCTTCACTGTCCTCACCACACACCAGACGGTCACGAATCATTTCATTCAACATCTGTCCATATTGACAATTTGAAGAGAACATCCGAAGCCTGGCAACATAATCTCTCACATATTCTTTTCCAGATTTCCTGCAACTGTTGAATCGGAACCGTGCCACAATACTAGAGGGCTTCGGATCGTAGTGGTTCTGAAGCTTTTCTATCAACTCTAGGACTCTAGTTTCCTTGGGCTTGCGAGGACTGCACAAAGATCATAGGGTGCTGTACGTAGCTTCCCCCAGATATGAGAGGAACACGGCCCTCTTGACTTCTGCATCTTCAATCATGTTGGCCAGAAAATACTGTTCTAGCCTCTCGCAGTATTCGCCCCAAACAGACTTGTTGCTCTCGTCAAACTCACTAAGGTGGCCAAAATGCGGCATCACGACACTGGGTTCGTAATATCCTCGTCGCCAGTGTAATATCCCAGCGTAGTAGAGTCCAGAGAGACAGGGTAGGAATAAGCTCAGGCCAGGTTCAGTTGTATTGGTGTATATACAGTGGTGGCTCGGTACCGACTGGTGCCGAGTCCATGATAGGTCCATCTTAACAGTGTGTATTAACCCCGCGGCGCCAATAGTGAAACCCCAAACCAGCAACGTGAAGCGCCAACAATCTATCACCAGCAGTTACTACATCGGCCATCTTGAAAATGGCCGCCATTTTTGTCACAGGTCGAATCTGAGATGACCCTAAATCTATAAATCACCACTGAGGCATAGTCTACCTGCGGACCAAATTCCATGCTTGTTTCATCAAACCTACAATACGTTCACCTATCTGCAGTACTATTCCGGGATCGGCGAGTGTAGCCATGCCCCTTGCCTCCCGTCTTTTTTGCCCGCAGCCTAGCGCCGCCGCGCTGCCGCACTAGGCTGTCACCGATCAACGCACTCCACATCTGCGACATCAAAGCATTTTTCTGACGGGCTCAAGCTAGGCCGTGGTCCTCCCCTGTTGGAGGCCCAATAGACACAAACAACAACAACACTTAACTACGATGGACAAAAACTATTATACATAGACACAAACAACAACAACACTTAACTACGATGGACAAAAACTATTACACCATTAAATGAGACACAAAAAACAGTTTCCTCCTCCTCCACTTTGCCACACGAAGTATGTTTCTGCGCCACTACCATCAACCTTCCCTGTGGACGGACGTTTCTGCCGCGCCCCAACACTGCCATCAACGCTGTCAAGGTCATTATGTGCGGCGACGACCCTGCTTTACCGCTCTTTCCAAGGGTAACACAATAGGTGGACGTGTGTGTGTGTGTGTGTGTGGTTGTTGGGTCCCCACGCACGCTTGCTGACAGTCATTTGTTTTTAGTTTAGACATACGAGTTCCTCTTTCTACCTCGTCTCTGTAAAATCCAATTCTATTTTTGTTTTTATACTGTCGTACAGAAGCACTGTTTGTGTCTAGTCTTGGGTCGGCATTAAATTGTGTTAGGTGTAATTATTTTGTATTATCGTATTATGAGTAAACTGAATAACTCTCTCTCTCCTCTCTCTCTCTTCTCTCTCTCTCTCTCTCTCTCTCTCTCTCTCTCTCTCTCTCTCTCTCTCTCTCTCTCTCTCTCTCTCTCTCTCTCTCTCTCTCTCTCTCTCTTTTCTCTCTCTCTCTCTCTCTCTCTCTCTCTTCTTCTCTCTCTCCTCTCTCTCTCTCTCTCTCTCCTTCCTCCTCTGCTACTCTCTCTTCTACTCCTCTCTGAATCTATATTATTCTTTTTTTTCTTCAGGCTAATCCGAACTCTGAATCGTTTCATCAGTGTAAGTCAACAGAGGCGAAATTGCACCAAAGGGCTGGCCGCTGACTACTATAAGTTACGTCAACACGAGATTAGGCGGAACGAGCTAATTAGGAAACGAGTGGCAAGGCGCCCTCCGCTCACGCCGTCCACTCACGCCATTCACCCGCGCCCTTCACCTTGTTTCGTAACGCCGTGTCTGTCTGTCTGTCTGTCTGTCTCTCTCTCTGTGTGTGTGTGTGTGTGTGTGTGTGTGTGTGTTGTGTGTGTGTGTGTGTGTGTGTGTGTGTGTGTGTGTGTGTGTGATGCAAGACTTAAACACAAACAACCAAAACAAAAAAAGGAAAAAACAGAAGATGCAGATTGAAAAGGAGAATGAAAAAGGAAACAAAAACTTCCTGGAAAAACGTAAAATGTAGAATTGTAGAAGTAAAACGAGGAAGGAGAACAGATTGACAGATATACAAATAGGAAGACACGACAACAAGTAAACTGACAGTGAGGCAAGAAATCACGAACCATTAAGTAAACGTAGTAGTCAATGAGGCAAAATGTTGTATACAGAGTAAGCTTCACATTTTTATGCTATTTTTCGGAAGGTAAAGCTCTGAAGGTTGCGAGAGAGGGTGAATGGTACTTCAAAAAGGCTTCCGTTAGGCTTGGTAAGGCACGGGAAGGCTGATGCAGGACGAGGGATGCTGCAAAACGCTTCAGGAAGGTTTGGCGTAAATGGGGAAGGTGGGGAAGTAAAAAAACATGTAGAAATGCTGAAAAAATAGTGAGAAATGGTGAAGGTTTTAAGAGAAGGAAGAAAGAGAGGGATGGAAACGTCAGATAGAGAGAGAAAAATAGAGAAAGAGGGGAATGAAAGAATGTCAGAGAAAGGAAATGAAATAGACACGAAAATGAAGCAAAACACGACAAAATGAAGATCTACAATTAAAAAAGACAGCAAAAAAGAGTACTTATATAGAAATACACTGACAAATCACTTACGAAAATCTAAAGCGTAACTTATTGCGTATAATAGTGTTTAAGATCAACATTTACGCATCATTGTTAGCAAAAAAATTAATACCTAAAGAGATCCCTAAATAGTAAAGAAAATAGATTAAACAATACGGGAAGAAGCTGTAATATATTGATGACGAGTAAACAGATAACAACAAAGGAGCATGA
>JACEEZ010005200.1:11817-31817 GCA_016584305.1 Chionoecetes opilio | reverse complement strand
ATTTTATATATATATAATACATATATATATTTTAGTATATTTTTATCATATTTACTATAATAGCGACCATTTTTGTAGCAAAGTTTAATCAACCTCGGATAGGTATGACCCTCATGGGAGGTTCACTTGAGGGCTGTGATGGTTGGTTCTCGCCCGTGGTGGCGCAGCCAGGATTCTTTTAGTGACGCCTGTGATTGATGCTCATGCCGCCCCTTCTGTGTCCTCCGAAGCACTCGCAATCGAAGTAGAGTTGATAGGCAGGGCATGTGGGTGTTCTTAGGCCACTCGACGGTGCAGAAAGGTTTTGGGTTTCTTCGGGGATCGAACTCGGGTCACCGAGAACGCCAGTGCGGAGACTCTAACCGCTCCGCTACCGCCTCCCCACTACCGCCTCCTATATTATGATTTATATATATATATATATATATATATATATATATATATATATATATATATATATATATATATATATATATATATATATATATATATATATATATATATATATATATATATATATATATATATTCATCCTTAGTGCTTAGTGTTGACCGAAGCCACCAGCCCGAGAGGCGGGTAACAAACCCCCGGCTAACACCCGGTACCCAGCCACTGCTGGGTGGACAGGGGCTCGGGCTTTAAGAAGACCGCCCGTCTGTCTTCGCTCCGCCTGGGGATCGAACCCGGGACTTCTTGGTTTTGAGCCGAGCGTGCTAACCCCTACACTACGGAGTTCCCCATGTGTGTGTGTGTGTGTGTGTGTGTGTGTGTGTGTGTGTGTGTGTGTGTGTGTGTGTGTGTGTGTGTGTGTGTGTGTGTGTGTGTGTTTGTGTATCACCATGGTCTTGTCCATGCGAGCTTGACTCGCGATCGTCAGTTTTGCCCTCCCAGATAGAGCTTGGAACTATAATTATAATATGACCGATCTATGGGTAATCCTGGAACCTCACACACCACACACCCATCCCCTTGCCCAAAGGAGACAAAAACTGCTTGAATTTCTCAGTGAAAAATCCCCGGGAACAAGGGGCGCCGAGGATCCAACGTCCGACCATAGAATAGGGCGTGACGCTCTAATGTTTAATCTAAAACACCAAGCCACTCAGGTGGCATCCATTGGTATCACATGTGTATGTATTCATCTAGTTATCTTTTACAGGGTCTCAGCTACACTCTTATGGCCCCGTCTCCATATCTACATTTTCATTCTGCTTCCTTAGTGCTTACTCTTACTGTTGGCCGAAACCATGATTACGGGAGACAGGACACAACCCCGGGCAACACTTTTCCCAAGTCCTCGCGGGTTTGGTGCAGCCACTGTGATGTTTGGTCCACAAAAATTCGCGGTTACGTTAGTTTACAGTTAGCAAAGGTTAAGTTTCTTGATCAATTTTAGGTAACTTAGTGTGGGAATCACAATGAGGGTATTTTCGAGAAAATCATGTGGTTAGTCTCAGAGCTATAGCCAAACGTAGAGCAATTGAGGCAGCTGAGCGGTTGCACCATAAGCAGGACTTATGAAAAGTGCCCCCAGGCTAACACCAGGTATTCATTCACTGCTGGGTGGACAGGGGCTCTGGTTTGAAGGAGACCGCCCAACTTTCTCTGCTCCACCAGGGAATTGAACCCCAGACTTCTCGGTTGTGAACCGAGCGTGCTAGCCAATACACTACGGAGCATCAATTGGTGTGGGTGTGTGTGTGGGGTGTGTGTGTGTGTGGTGTGTGTGTGTGTGTGTGTGTGTGTGTGGTGTGTGTGTGTGTGTGTGTGTGTGTGAGTGTTTGTGTATTCATATAGTTGTATTCATCTGGTTGTATTTTACAGGGCCTGAGCAACGCTCGTATGGCCCCGTCTCCATATCAACATTTGTATCATTCATCCTTAGTGCTTAGTGTTGGGGGAAGCTAGCACCCAGGGACATGGGTCACAAATCCAGGCTAACACCCGGTATCGGTATAAGTTAACTACTTACCTACTTACCTATCTACCTACCTAATATACCTATCTACCTAATCTACCTAACTACCTACCTACCTACTTACCTATCCATCTACTTCGTCTACCTACCTACGTAATATACCTATCTACCTACCTGCTTACCTATCTACCCCATCTAATAACCTACCTAATCCACCTAATCTACCTATCTACCTAATTTCTTACCTATCTACTCATCTACCTACCTACCCAATCTACCTATCTACCAACCTACTTACCTATCTACCTCGTCGTCCTCTTCGACTCCCCCTCGAAGTGACTGCCAACTCTGTGAAAATAATCGCGAGTGTCTTCAGGATATGTTTGTGTGTTTGTCTCTCTCTCTGACCGCCTCCTGTTATTGTGTTTGCAGGGCGTTTACTCTGTTTGGCCAAGTGATGGGCGTCTCTGAAAGGCCAGGCGGGCGGGGAGTGGGCGCCAGCGGGCGGAGGGTGGGTGGAAAGGAGGAAAAGGATGGGCGGGAGGGCGGGATGGAGGAGGCAGAAGCCCAGGCATCATCTGAAAGGAAGGAAAGGAAAAAGGAAAGGAGTGTAAGATGAGAGAAGGAGGAAAGGAGAGAAAAACAATTTTGTGGGAGAAAGTGTGAAGGGAAAGGAAGGAAGGGATATTGAAGGAAGAATTGAGAGAAGGAAGGAAAGATGAGAAAATTAATATTTGGTGAAGGAAAGAAAGGTAAGGAAGCTGCAGCTGAAGAGAGAGAGAGAGAGAGAGAGAGAGAGAGAGAGAGAGAGAGAGAGAGAGAGAGAGAGAGAGAAGAGAGAGAGAGAGAGAGAGAGAGAGGAGCGAGGAAGAGAGAGAGAGAGAGAGAGAGAGAGAGAGAGAGAGAGAGAGAGGAGAGAGAGAGAGAAGAGCGGAGAGAGAGAGAGAGGAGAGAGAAGAGGGGAGGAGAGAGAGAGAGAGAGGAGAGAGAGCGAGAGAGAGAGAGAGACTTCCTCACCCGCCCGCGTACGAGTGTAGGACAAAACCTCCCTATGACAAAACCCCCCAATGAAAAAACCCTAGGACAAAACTCCCCTAGGAAAAAAAAAACCTAGGAAAAAAACCCTAGGCAAAAACCCCCCTAGGACAAAACCCAAATAGGAAAAAAACCCTAGGACAAAACCCCTTAGGACAAAACTCCCCTAGGAAAAAAACCGAGGACCAAACCCCCCTAGGACAAAACCCCCATTGGAAAAAAAACCTAAAACAAAACCCCCCTAGGCCAAAACTCCCCTAGGAAAAAAATCCTAGGACAAAACACCCGTAGGACAAAACCTCCGTAGGAGAAAAAGCCCTGAGAACAAAACCCCAGTGGGATAGAAAAACTAGAAATTTTAAAATCGAAATTTTTATTCTTATCATTTGTAGTTTATGAACACTTCTCTGAGATGTAAAATATTACATTCATTAAATTATATATAGGTTTTGATAGATAGGTGTTGATAGGTTTGAGAGGTTTTACCTATAGCTGCCGTAGATAACACATAATTTAGTCGCCAGCTGCAATAATGTCGCCAGGCGCCATATATTACGAATTATAGCATCACTACTGCTGTGTATGTACCACTGACGATGATACACAGTAGTTTATATCATGGTTGTATACTCTACCCTGTTTCAGCGTTGTTTCATGCTTTGTATCTGCAAGTATATACGACTTCAAATTTAACAACTCGGTTTCTTTTTCGAGCGACGACGACGGCGGGAGGACGCTCCTGAACAAATACTAGATGGCGACCTTAGTGTAGCCCATTACACTGGTCAACACGATATTTCTGGCAAAAGGTTTTAAAACAAATTCTAACTGAATTTGGGCTGCTGATTACGAATATGAACTCAATTTTTGTCTATCACATCAGGATTTCGCGATATAGCATTTTTCAATTTTTGGTGCAAATTACTCATCAGCCTATATATCGAAGGTTTCAAGATAAAAACACGTGATTTTTAGTAATACATTTTGTATATTCTTAATCAAGGAATTACAAAGATTACGAAGTCCATGTACAAGTAAATCAAATATAGTGACAGAATTGAAATAGAAAATATAAACAATACATATATATGGTGCACAGATCAATGGCAAGTAGCAGTTATGTGAATTTTTTTTTCTTGGCTGATCTCTGATGTACAGCTTCTGGGTTGTCTCTCATCAGGCTCCAGCAATAATCCGCCATCATATGTGAGTCCCACCGGCCTTGATACCGTTCTTCCATTGTTTTAATGTCCTGATGAAAACGCTCCCCTTGTTCCTCGCTCACATCCCCAAGGTTCTCCGGAAACTTGTCCAAATGGCTGTGTAAATAGTGAACCTTGATACTCATTCTACATCCAAGATCTCGCAGGCTCATTAGTAGCTCTCCCACAATCTCTTCATAGTTGTCTGCTTTCTTATTCCCTAGAAAATTCTTCACCACATTACAAAATGCATTCCAAGCTCTTCTGTCTCATTCATTGATGTGATAAAATCTGGATCTCTCATTAGTGTTCTTATTTGAGGTCCATCAAATATTCCAGCCTTTTTCTTCTCTTCACTAAGACCAGGAAAAGTTGAACATATATAGCTGAAGCATTCTCCACTGTGATCAAGAGCTTTGACGAACTGCTTCATCAATCCAAGTTTTATGTGCAATGGAGGAAAGACAATCTTCTTCCTATCCACTAGAGGATCATTGATGACATTCTTATCGCCAGATGCCAAACTCTGTCGCTGAGGCCATTCTTTTTTCACCCAATGCTCTGCTGTAGCTCTACTGTCCCAGTAACACAGAAAACAGGGGTATTTTGTGTACCCTCCTTGCTGACCTAAAAGAAAGTTAACCATTTTCAAATCGACACAAATTAACCACCCATGAACATGATATTGCAACCTCTCTAGGACAATCTTGATGTTGTTATATTTTTCTTTAAGTTTTACAGAATGACCTATTGGTACAGAGCCATACTTATTTCCATTGTGTAACAGAACACATTTCAAACTTCTTTTGGAACTGTCAATAAAAAGCCTCCAATCCCTTGAATCATATGCTAGCAGTCCCATAAAAAGAAGTAGCCCCTTCTACATCAGTACAATAGACAAGCTGGCCATCTGAATGGAAGTACTTACGCAGTTCTGCTTCCCTGTTACGATAAAATGAGACACCTGTGCCGGGTTTCAGCATTCGATTCTCTTGCAGTCTTGAAGACAACAGTTCAGCAGACTCTTTTGGTAGATAAAGATCTCTAACCAAATCATTCAAAGCAGACTGAGTAAACAGAATTGGTTTGTCACAATCTTCATCAGGATGGCTGAAAAATATCTGTAGTGTCTTCTTCATCAGTGGGAGCAGGTGGCAGAGATCTGTTTCATCCTTTTTTTGAAGCTCAGTAAATATTGGTACAGGTATTTCTTCACTATGGGTAACTGGTCGAATAGCTGAAGGGATACTTGGGTATTGCAAATATTTCTTGTTTTTCTTATTGAAACCTTTTACATTGACAAGGCAGAAATAGCAGTCATCTAAATGATAGCTTGGTTCTCTCCAAACCATAGGCACTCCAAACTTAAGTTTAGCCTTCTTTCCTTGAGACCATGATCTCAAAGTCTCAACACAGGTTTTGCACACTTTGTGAGGAGCCCAATGCTTGTCTTGGTCTCCAAGTGGTACTTTGAAGTACGCAAAATACACGCTCTTAACAAAGTCAGTAATGTTGCGCCTCTGAGTCTTCAAAGTAAAGCTTCCACAGATGTAGCAAAATATATTTGGATCATTTGAGCACTTTCTTCTGTGAGATGTAGAGGCCATTGTTAGAGCAGCAACACCAACTGCGGACAAATAAAAGAAAAAAAGTTGTTAGCTACCTGAGTTGTTCCTTGAATTTGCTACCCAACCACCTACACCTTAGGCATTGTTTCACAAAAAAGAAACAACAGGAGAAATACAATAAATAACTCAATTCAATGTAAAATTCAATAATAAAACACTACCTGCGGACGATTGCTGTGCAAGTTGAAATGTGTTTGTTTACTTTCGTATCATAAAGAATGGGAATGTTATGCATGTTCAAAGAAAACTAAGATATTCTCCAGTTTATTGGGAGACTGAATTAAAAACAAACCATATAATCCGGCCCTTTTGCGACACTGCTCAATAGAAGGATAAATTTTTCTTGAAATTCATGAAAATGGAATATATACCTATAGCGCAAAAACGTGATGTGATAAGAGAAAATATAAGATCAGATTTGAATTCAGCACCCTCAAATTAGTCTAAAACTGTTCTTAAATTCCATGCCAAAACTTTTTTTTTTTTTTTTTTGACCAGTGTTATCAACGTCGCCACTCGGTTGATATATTTTTTGTAATTTGTTCATTTATAGCCATACTATGACACAGATGAAGACACAAAATGACAGACTCTCCAGATAGCCCCTTCTGACTTTCCTGAAATCATTGATGTAGAAATGTAAGTATTAACGCCACCACACGTCTGTAAATAAAAAAGAAACGTTGTCCTGGCGACTTTAGTGTTATCTACCGTACATGGGGAGAGTCTGTTTACTCAGTCTGCTTTGAATGATTTGGTTAGAGATCTTTATCTACCAAAAGAGTCTGCTGAACTGTTGTCTTCAAGACTGCAAGAGAATCGAATGCTGAAACCCGGCACAGGTGTCTCATTTTGGAATTCATGCAGGTAAGATGTAAAGGTTTCATTTATATTAGTTCACGAAGACAAGAGGATAAGAGAAATGAGAATTAGAGAGATACAGAGATTAAAGATTATAACGAAGAAAACGAGAAATAGATTGAGAGAGAGATAGAAGACATATGTAGGAAAATTAATTTATTCTCCCTTCTCACCACACACACAACCACACACACCACCCCCACACACACACACACACACACACACACCCCACACAAAACACACACACACACCCATACATCACACATACACACACATACACACACAAAACACCCTGTTATCAATAAATATTCAATCCATAATCTTCGAACATAAGGATCTGAAATAGATTGTATTCGTGTCTTTTCGATGCTCAGCTTTACAAAAGCCGCAATAAGCTGATGAAGTATAAGCTTCGTTTTTTTGTTATGTTTTATATTTTTTTTACATATATTACATATCTCTACATATACATATACATATGCACATACTACATATACGCATACATACACATACAATCATATATACATAAAAAAAGTAATAAATGAACGGGCATCAGCCCGCCTCTGTAGCCGCAGCCACAGTCAGGTCCCTCGTGAGGCAGGGCGTGAGGTCCCTCCCGCTCCTTAGTGTTCTCGGGGGGTGGGGCGGCACGCGTTTCCTTCAGCAGGAGGGGCAGATTTTTCTCAACCTGCCGCAGCACGAGGGCGGCCGCGTCCTCCAGCGTGCCGACGTGCTGTCTGAAACCGCGCTGTAGGCGGGACAGGAAAGCAGGTAGTGGGTCAAGGATGGTGGGCCAATAAGAACATGCTCAACGGCCGCTCCTCAAACCCGTCCCTCAGCTCCTCCGGGTCCCGTAGTCCCAAACCGAAGTCGGTGTAGGGCGACCTCCTCGCTCGGGACAGCTGCTGGGCGGGGCGTAACGGCTCGTTGTTGTTTGTGGTCGTTTGTGCCCAAGCTGCCTGCCTCGATGTCTGACCCGGGATACTTTTGCCCTGCCCAGACGGCAGCGCGTCTAGCCATCCTTGGGCCCCCAGGGAATGCTGGGAAAAGACAGTAAAGGCCACCGCGGGATGCCTAATGGCCCCTCCCAGGTCGCCTATTTTCCCGGCCGCCTGTTCCCACGGAGGCTTACGTGGCTGGGAAACCCGCGCCTTACGGGGCGCCCCTGCGGGCGAGGCCCTGGATGTGGCCCAAAAGGGGCTGTGGTGGCTGCACGTTGTCCATCCTCCGCGGGGCTGCCGTGGGACCTGCAGGGCGGGCTGGAGTCGGTGTAATCCCCACGACCTCCTCCTTCTCCCAGGCTTGCTGTAGGGCGCGCTCTATCGCCACCAGCTTCGTCTGAAACGTGGAGAATGGTCGGGCCCTCCGGACAGCACCTCACCGCCCTTTAAAACCCCCCACCGCAGCATCTTCAGGCCTCTCTCGGGTCAACGGAGCCGTTGGTGTTTAACCGAAACCGCGACGCTGCTGGAGATATTGGCTGCGCCACTCCCTGCAGGGCGTGCTGCCTCAGCTCCTCCCCTGCACAACGCCTTCCCCGCTGGCGTGGGCGATTCAATCACCTGGGGGGCTGGGGCTGCCCGGTGGCGGAGCAACGTCTGCAGCGGGGCGGCCCAGGTCCGTCCAGCAGTAGGTGGGTGTCCCCCGGGGAGGATTGGGATGCGGCGTTTTCCACCTCTGCAGCCAGGTGTTCCCGGCGATGGGGTCGCGCTGCTGCTTTGGGCAAACCCTGCACCCTGTCCCGCGGAAGACCCCTTGCCGGGCAGAGGATTTTGGGCCCCCCCAACAGGCCAAATCTGTCGACCCTGGTGGCAGGGCCCCAACCACCTGCCTCCCCCCTGCTTGCCGGGGTTTTGGCCCAGCGCGGTGCCCCCAACGGGTCCTCAAATCTCTTCTAAAGGGACCCTAACTTCCTCTGCTGGTGGCGACAGGGGGACAAGCAGGGGTTGGCGCTGTGTCTACAAGGCGTCAAAAGTGTGCACGTAGAGGGGGGGCAGCACTGTGACATGCCCCGGCTGTGCCCCCGGTCTGCCCTATGATTTTACCGGGTCTCAACCCTCTCCCTCAGATAGGTGACCTAGGGGTTAAGGGGAGGCCCCGGTAAGCCACATTCCCGAGGTACTGAAGGAGGGGGGTCCAACCGCCTGATGCCCGTATCTTAGAGGACACCCCTTTGGACATGGCCTTGAAAAAATGGCCTTGGACTTCTCAGACAAAATTTTGAGACCCACCCTCTCTGCCTTGCAACGACCAGGTCAAGGCTTGCGGGACCCCGAGAAAAACCCGGTCCCCCGCCAGTGACGCCCGGTCGTCGGTCGACGGGGTCGACGAAGTCGTGGGCGTATTGAGAGGTGTCCCCCTCCCGAAGGCGGGCTGACCAGCTGCTCCATCTGGGGGTTTTAAAAGGGGGGGGCTTAGGACCCCGCCCTGCGCGTCCCGTTCTCAGCTCCCGGTACTGGCCTGTGCCCCGGGAATCTCCCCTGGCGCGCGGGTCAGAGGAAATCCTCAATCCGGCGAGGAGTCTGCTCCGTACCCCCGCCAAACAACGCGGCCAAGATGGCGGGGCGTTGGCCCACCCCTCAAACCCTTCTCCAGTCAAGGAAACGCACAGGGGGGCGGTGGAAAATTTTTGGGCCGGGGGGGCCCGACCTGTTGGGGGGGTGCCCCCCCCTGGAAGCCGAAGATGTGTGGGTGGAGGTCTCCCGGGCGCCCAGAGGCGGGCCACACCATCCTCTCCGCCGTCTTGGCCGGCACTCATCAGGGAGAGGGGGCGCGGTTTGGGGGTTCTCTGGGCTTAGGGATGGGCTGGATGCCAGCCTCCCCCCCACCCGAGGAAATCGGCCAGCCAGCCAGGGGGAGTTGATCGGGCCCCAGTATGCCCCCTCCCCGGCCCCCCCCAGTGTGGGCCGCATCGGTAGGGGACGCCGTCAGCGCCCGGGGCGGTATCCCGTCCCCTTTCCCGGTCCTTACCAGCAAATGGGGAGTGAAGGGCTGATCATGGCGTCGGGGCGAGTGGACGGCGCCGATACAGCCTCACCCAGGTTGGGCCCCACCTGCACCGCTGGACCGGGCGGGAGTTGGTCGCTGCTACCCCCGAGGAAACTCACACCAGGCCTCGGCCTCCGGGACGGCTGGGGTTGGGTGAGGGGGGGGATCTCTTTCCGGGGGCAGCCTCACCTTGCCCCAAGCTTGGCCACTTGGGGGGTTTTTTTAAACCACGCACTTTCGAGCCTTTGGCCCCACGGGACCCGCCCCTGACCTGCCGAGCGTGCCGCAACCCCCTCACACAACTGCTCCCCAAATTTGGGGGGCGCGGCCCCCTGGGTACAACTTCCGGGGGGTTAACCATGTGGTTCTGTTCCCCCCCACCTCCTGGTTGTAGAAAAACCCCCATTCTGGTTGTACTGCGGCCGGGGACCTTCCGTGGTATGGCTGCCTTCTCCGCCCCCCACGATGGGCCCCCGTCGGGCGCTTTCCCCCTGGTCTAGATCCTTTTTGGATCTCTAGGTGCCCCACTCGCCAGGAGGGCCTGGCAATGACCGTCCGCCCCTGTATATTCCACCGGGGGGCGCGGGGCTGTGGCGCGGCCCGGGGGGACCTGCATGTAGTGGCGAATGCGTAGGGGCGCTGGTCAAAATGGGGCGGACTTGCCCCGGAAGGGCTGGTGCCGGGGCCTGGAGGGCCAAGGGGGATCCAGTCTGCCAACCGGGGTGGGTGGGCTCCCCGGTGTTTATGAGGCAATTTTCCCGGCACCTCCTTTAGCCCGCGGGAGGGGACGGCCCGCACGGTTGGGGGGGAGACGCTGCAGCATCGGGGTGGTGGGCGGAAGTCGCCACCCCCCCGGACGTGCTTTGTGGCGAGGGAGAGGAACTCTCGGCCTCCATTGCCTCCTCCAGTGCTGTACAAAGTTCTAACAGTCAGGGGAGGCCTGGAACTCCGCTCCTGCCAAACACCTCCACGCCCTCCCACAGTGCAAAGGGGTCCTCTATCCTGCGGGGCTGGAGAGGGTGCGTACCACACCACAACAGCTTTCGTCTCCTCCTTTTAAAAACATGGGAGTGCACCCTGTTCCCCCCGTACCTCCACCAAAGTGCTCGGGCTCAGCGTCTCCTCAAAAACGAGGTCAAGGTCTTCCTCCACTATGGCCTGGGGGAAACCCCGGGGCTCTTGCCACGGGGCCCCTGAATTTCCATTGGAGCACCTTGACCTGCCGGCGGAGGGAGCGGGGGGGGGGGGGGGGGTTTTCGGGCGCCCCCCGTCATTTAACTTTCCTTTATCTCAGAAAACGTCTACATCGGGAAAAAAGGGGGGGGAAGGGGGTGTAGTGGGAAGTGGGGAGGGGGACGGGGTGATGAGGGTTGTCGTGAGTGAGGGAAGGAGGGGGGGGGGAAAAACGAGCAATCCCTTTCCATCTCGCCCCGGGGGGGCCTCAATTACCCTTCTCCCGGGGGAAAGTCATCTGGCCTGGGCAGAAGGCGCTTCTCACGCCCACCACGCCCCGCAGCGTCCCGAGCAAACCCCTTTCCCCTATACACCCGACAGGAGGGCGGGGGGACCGTCTTGGCCAGGGGAGGGGGCGGGCTTGACCCCCCGGGCTGAAAAAATGTGTAGGTGGGCCCTGGGCGTTTGCGAGTAAAAGTGAATGTGGGGGCGGTGAGGGTACGTAGGCGTCGTCGTGGAAGGGGCAGGGGACGCCCGGGGCGGGCGTGGCATAACCGCGGGGGCGTAAACGATGGGCCCGCTGGAGTGGGGCGCCATTGGGTGACCGGGCCGGTGTAAGGGAGGTCTGCCGCGTGCGTGGGAACAGGGGTGGGCGGCGAGAGTGTAGCCGGGGGGGGATAGGTTTAAGCTGAAATCGGAAAAGCACTGACTTCCTTTTCTTTTGCACTCTCTCCTCCTCTCTCTGGAATAAACTCTCTCTATCTCTCTCTATCTCTGGGGTTTAAACTTTTACTTCCTTTTTCCCTTTTTAAACTCACTCTCTCTGTCTCCCCGTAACTGAGCAATATAATTTAAACCTTTATCAAATATACTTTTTTTTTCGAGGTGATATATCATGACCCCTTGCTGCTTACTGATTGAAAATTTGATGCCAGGAGAAGAGAATACTAAGCTTCTTCTAAGTTCCGGGCTGTATTTTATCATAGTTTTTACCATATCATCAGGTAAATATAGACATAATTTTAAGCACGGACCTGAAAAATAGACTGGAATTATCGCTCAGTTAAAAAAAAATTGAAATTGAATTTTTGCCTCGTTAAAAAAATTACTTTAACCTACACTGTTATTTTTTCTCGCCTATCATTGTCGCACTGATAAATATTCGTGCATTATATACATTTTACACGGAGTAAAGTTCGATTTGATAACCTATAAATAAGGTTGAAAAACAAAAACAAACAAAAAACATTATAAATGTGGGTTTTGCACACACACACACCACCACAAAAAGGAGGAAGTACAACATAATAATCTAATACAACACAAGACAAAAAAAAATCGAAATAATAAGTGGAATGAAAACTGGAGTTGAGACAGCCGTTTGTTGCCGTTGGAAATAAAAAAAGAGGAAGACACGCTGCACGAAACACACCGCCCAAAAATCGTGGGAGTGACACCAATGTTAAGCTTCAAATTACGTCACGATTTTCATTGTTTACAAAAGTCCCGTCGGAGATTAATACGACGAAACGGACGCCGGGCAGCACGTTCAGATAAAGGAAATGCTGTCTTCGAAATGAATGACTGGTAACGTTATTCTCCTGCCTGATGGAACCTAACTAAACTATGAAGAAATAACAGTGAATGAAATCGAAGGACAGATAATGATAGACGAAACAAACAGAAACAGATAATAGCAGTACTGTATAGTGGGAAATTTTGTAAACAAAATATATGGAGCGCGCAAACCACGCACGTTACACACACACACACACACACACACACACACACACACTAAAAGAAAGTGCATTCGAACCTTAAATAATAATTTTATATCCAGTGCAACAACAAGGAAACTATAAAAGAGTAAAATAACTGCCTTAATATAATACATTACACTGGGAACAAATTTTGTTGAGTTAGGTCTGACAACTTGTTATTAAGTAATTTTGGGTGCTGAATCCAAACGATCTCAGTTTTTCTCTATCACGTCAAGTTTTTGAACTGTAGGATTTCGTTTTTTAAAAAATAATGAAAAATACTGTACCAATACAGACACAGTGCTTATTTTATAAAAAGTTGCAAATTTAACATAACAATGAAAAATGAAAGAATAGGCATGTAATAAAATGTTTATTTAACATTATCATGTTTTTAAAAAGGATAAGGCTATAATTTGTTACGGGAAAGGGTAAAAATTTACGTTTGTAGCTTTGTCTGGAGTGTTCAACTTGAGGACTTTTCGCGTTTGTGCTCCAAAAATATCCCATCATATGCACATCCCATCTACCCTGGTAACGTTCTTCCATAACCTTCAAATCTTGGTAAATCGTTCACCTTGCTCGTCGCTAGCAGCACCAAGATTTTTTCCCTAAAGTTGGCAAGATGGCTATGCAAAAAATGTACTTTAATACTCCCTGGTTGCAACCAAAGGCGCTTTTTAGCTCTCAACTAATTTCTGAAAATTTTTGTGTAATTACTTGCACGTGTATTTCCAAGAAAGTTCTTGACGACGGGCTTTGAATGATAGCCAGCATTCTTTCAAGGTCTTACGTAGTACCGTTGAAATGTTCATCTTTGATGACTGTCGAATTTGTGGACCATCAAACACACGGCCTTGATTTTTTCAAATGACGTCCAGGAAATGCCCAAAAAGATGTACTTCAAACAGTCGCCATCAGTTGACAATGCTTTTACAAATTGTTTTCTTTAGACCTAGTTTTATGTGCAGAAGGTGGGAATATTATTTTCTTCCTGTCAACAAGTGGCTCACGTACAATGTTAGGACTCCAGGTTTAAGATCAATCTCGGAGGCCAATTCGTCTGAACCCAATGCTTCTCTCGAGCTCTGCTATCCCCCATACAGAGAAAGCAGGGATACTTTGTGTTACCACGTTGTTGACCAAGAAGGAAGGACACCATTTTAAGGTCAACACAGATGATCCCAATTTTGTTTGTCATATTGCAATAACTGAATGACTCTCTTTACATCTCCTATTCTTCACGAAGACAGACCGAATGCCCAATAGGACTGCGCCAAACAAATTGCCAAAACAAAAAAGTTTTACTACAGCTCACAAGTGGAATTTTTGCTTATCTGGAGGGTAAGCTGTGGAGAAAAAACTTGACGTGCTAGAAAAAAACTGACTACAGATTTGGAATCAGCATGCCAATTTTAGTCTAAATAAGCTCAAAAATCTAACTCAACAATTTATTTTTTTCAAATTGTTCCCCAGTGTTATAGTTCTTAATTTCAATTTATAACATGAATAGCGCAACGGATATTATTAAATTATAATTTCACTCGCAAGCAAAAAATAAACAAATTTATATCCTACTATGAAAACCCCAATATAAATATATAGAACTTTATCCTATCAACTTACTAAGGAACAATGCTAGACACAAATTAAAATGAACGTCATGACAACCTCACCAATGTGGAGTCTACAGGTACGGTAAGAAGCTGCTTCCTCGTTGGAGTGCTGAAGCTGATTGACTCCTAACGCTAAATGCTGATGTACAAAATAATTAGGCATGAACTGTTCGAGCTATTGAATGAAGCAAACACACAGTTCCGAGACATCTAACTACTCTCGGGGCAGGGAAGGGAATGGTGGAAATAAATCGACGATACAACATGACAATCGTATACTAAAACACTCTTTCCCCTCTAATGCTTTGAAACACCCTTCGCAAGACAAAAATATTTAAAAGCAAACACACACACAAAAACATACACACCACCACCACACCCCACAAAAACCACACAACACCCCACACGAAAATCAATATACATAGGTCAACATTCTATAAAAACCACTGGCAAAACAGTATTCACAAAAAAAAATTTTTAAGCAAAAATAAATTTAAACCCCCGGATTATAGAAGTCTTAAAAAAAAATTTTATGTGTGTAATTGGAGAATAAAAATACCTTACTTCACCAAACACCACCACCCCACAAACAACCAGCGCCACCCCCCCCGCCCCAACCCACCCCCCACCGCCCCCGCCACCCCCAAAACCCACCCTTTCCCCAACAGTACTCTCCCCTATAGAGATGGATTCGCAGTGTGATTATTGTTCGTGGAAAGGCCCTCCTGAAAAAATGTTTGTTTCCCCTGTGGCTTCATCTTCCGGAATCCAGGGGGAAAGGGGAGGGGGAGGGGAGGGGGGCGGGGGAAGGGGGGGAAGGGCGGGGGAGGAGGGAGGGGGGGCGGAGGAGGAGGAAAAGGAGGAAGAGGAAAAGGGGATATTTCAAAAAAGGTGATAAGAAAGAGGTCGTTGACAGTAAATTAAATCATATAGGCGTGAAAAAGTGGAGCAGTTAAAGTGGGGTGGGGGAGGGAGAGGTAATTTGTGACAGGTGGGGGCGGTGGGAAAAGGGGTGGGGGGAGGGCAGGTGTGGGGGAAAACGGCTCAGGTGATTTACCCTTTCCCCGGTAAATTTTCCGAAAAAATACAATAACGGGAACTTTAATCGGGACTGTAAGGTGGAGAATGAGTGTAATTTAAGCATGTGTAATGTATTGTGTAAATAATTATGTTGTTACTTGGAGGTATTGCGGGAAGAGAGGAAAGCAAGAAAAAAGAAGGAAGAGAGAGAGGAGAGAGAAGAGAGAGAGAGAAGAGAGAGGAGAGAGAGAAAAAGAAAGAGAAGAGAGAGAGAGAGAGAGAGAGAGAGAGAGAGGAAGAGAGAGAGAGAAAAGAGGAGAGGAAAGAGAAGAAGAGAGAAAGAGAGAGAGAGAAGGGGAGAGAGAGAGAGAGAGATAAAAACGCACAAAATAAAACTGGAGAAGAAAATTAATTGAAAAACCTGAGAGAGAGGAGAAAACTAAGAAATAGCAAAAGTCAAATAAACAAAATTGAAAAAAGTGAAGATCTCACGGAGATACCGAGTATATCCGGTCCCATGTCCACTGCCCGCGGGCCCCTCCTACCCTGGTCCAGGCTGTGAAGGGGGCTTTCCCCCGTCCACTGCAGGAGTCAGGTGGGGAAAGGTGCCCCACTCAGAGGTCACCACGCCCAGTCCCTGTGTACATGGGACCAAAGCATGGCCGGTCTGGCAAAGAACTAAAACCCCCCTGGAAATCCTAGTCAAGTACTGCCTGCGGGTGTACTTCAAACTCTACTAACATCAAGGTTCCAACAGACAAAGGGGACGACCCCAAGCACACCCCTCACGCAGCTCAATGATGAGGGTGCAGCCCAAAAGGCCCAAAACCCAGCTGTGACCTTCTACGTAGGGACAGGAGCATGGTTTCACACTCGAATGTGTCCCCCTTCGGAGGCGAGTGGGGGGACGCCCCAGGGTTCCCCCCCCCCATTTTTAAATTGGGGTGGCGAGGAGTATGGGGACACCAGTGGAAGACCTCGCATCACACCCAAATGAATTTCCCACCGCTTGCAGCAGTGATCAGCTGCCCCTTGGCCGGGCACGAGCCGGGATTTATCTTTCACTGTCCGGGGATCAGATCCAGGAGATCCTGGTCAAGCCGTACGAGGTTCCGGAGTTCTCTATCCACACTCAGAGCACCAAAAGAGTCGTGAAGCAGGTGACAGAGGCTGCGGCAGCAGTGGTGGGGGCAGCAGGCCAGAGACGGGTTCATCCGGGCTCGGCCCACCACCGGGAGACCATGCCCTGCTTCAGGTCTAAGAAGGACATGATGGACACGTTCTAGCCAACGTAGAGGCTGTGACACTGTGATTGTAGTGCCTGATGAACCAACTGATCAGAAAGAGCTTACCACGCTAAGTCATTTTGGAACTCATATTGGTGCATGATGCAATAAACAGACCAACCGGACACTGCGTACCATTTAAGCATTATTCGATAAGGTGTGCAATATAAACGTGCGATTTTGCATTGTAAGAATGCTCAAAGGCAAAATTGATTTAGATAAAATCGGTCTTAGAATTATTCCATTTTTACATAGGAAATTGGCATGCCAAAGTTGAGAAAAGATTTTTGTTATACGACGTACCCTAATTATACATGCGTTATAAAGGGGATACACCTCTAATACTCCTCCTTCTCCTCTTTATCTTCCTCTTCCTCTTTCTCTTTCTCCTCCTCCACCATCTGTAGGCTGTATATCGCGGGCTATTTTCGCAGACTCAATACTTATGGGAAAGATAAAACGTTCCCAACACTGCTCGCTTTCCCCAATCGACAGTTTTCAGCTCCCTATGGCAGGGCGGGCTGGCAGCGTCGCCCCCAAGTCAATAAACAGTGAAGTTGCATTGCAGTTTAAATAAAGAGCAAGAGAGGCTCCATTTACTTTGCATTGCCGGGAACGAAAAGGGGGATAGAAGGGGGGTAAGGGAGAAAGAGGAGGAAAAGAAAATTAGGTGAAAGAAGGGAGGAGTATTTGAGGGAGGAAAAAAGAAAGAAAAAAATCGGAGGTATAGAACTATCCTTTGTATAACAAGGAAAATAGAAAAGGTTAAAAATGGAAAGGCTGCTGACCTTCAAGGAGAGGGAGATGAGAGAGAGAGAGAGAGAGAGGAGAGAGAGAGAAGGAGAGAGAGAGAGAGAGAGAGAGGAGAAGAGAGAGGAGAGAGAGAGAAAAAGAGAGAGAGAGAGGAGAGAGAGAGGGAGAGAGAGAGAGAAGAAGGAGATGAGGAAGAGAGAGAGATAAGAGGACAAGAGAGAGAGAAAAAAAAAAAAAAAAAATAACGTAAACAGTGCAAACGAGGGAATTAAAGGAGGTAAGGAAAAAAAAGGAGAAGACTGGAAAGGAGGACGGACGGAAGAAAGGAAGGAAAGAGAGGAGGAAAAAAACGTAAGAGGAGGTGCTTATGTTGGCTTATCAGATTAAGGTTAAGTTTTTTTACATCTCTTACAGAAAGAAAAAAACCCCCACTTATTGAACCTTACAATAATACCTAAGTTAAACTTACATTAATACTTATACTAATCTTAATATCTATACATTTATAAAGAAAGAAGGAGCGGGCACAGCCCGCCGCTGGAGTCACGAGCGACTTCCTGTGAGCAAGGCTCGTTCACCTCGCTCCATGTTCCGCTGTGTAGTGTGTGGTGCGCTCAGCGGGGAGGAGGGGCGCAGCCGCGCTTTACCAACAGCCGAGGAAGGTCCTCTAGTGCCTGCCGGGAGCACCAGGACTGCCTATCCTCGTCGTCTTCTGGGCCGCCGATCTGCTGCCTAGCTGAGCCGTGGCTGGGCAGGACGCAGGTAGTGCCTTAGTGGGTGTCGGGCGAGTTGGTCACAGTGGTCACACTGCCCGACTCTCGAAATCGTCCCTCAGCTCCTCCAGGGTGCGATAGCCAAGCCGGAGTCGGTGTAGCTTGACCTCGTCTGCATTGGAAAGCTGGCGGGGCGGGAAGCAGTTGGCGGTAGTCGGTGGCTTTGGCATATCAGGCCGCCTGCCGCGATGATGCCTCCATCTCCCGGTGTTGCTGCTCGGTGCTGTTGGCGGCAGCACGTTTGGCGATCGTCTTGCCCTGCTGTATGCTGGGCAGAACGACGGCGGTGACTGTAGGCCACCTGGTGACTGCGCGGGCCGCGTCATCAGCAGCCTCGTTCCCCCGTAGCCCCACGTGGCTGGGCATCCAGTTGAGCCGCACGTGACGTATTAGCGTACTGGTTATATATTATATGTATGTGTTAATCTATACTAAGACAGGATGTCCGAGTGTCTGTGTGTCTTGTACTGGCGCCTAGCGGATGCTGAGTGCTGACTCCTTTTGATGAGGCTATGTTGACGAAGTATCACGCCATGGCCCATAAGGATGACGTGGACAGTCAACCCGGTGTCTTGAAGCAACACTTAGACACACCTCGCCCCTGGCTCCAGAAGACACACACAAGTTGTTTGTGTGTCATCTCAGCGCTCTGCCCAAGGATGATGACGCTGACGAAGATACAACAGGCCTGTGAGAGACATGTCCACCGGAACCTGTCAGTTCCGGCCTCCTTTCCTTATATGCTGCAACTGGCCGGAGAGGGGACAGAACACGGAGAGCTACAGGATACGCGTTAGCCTTGCGCTCCTACTCACGACACACCTTCTTGGGTGTCTGTGTGTACCCCACACCTACGGGTGTGGAGTACCTTGTCACAACATTAACAGTTATGGCTCTGTCTGTTAGACACTAGTTTCATTGGCCGTTACTTAACGAACTGCGTGACATTACTTAATGTATAAACCTTCACAAGTGTACATATATATAATAATATATATCTTTTGTAGTATATTGTCTTACTCGAATCCTTTGGCACTAAGAATACTTATAAATTACGTAAGAACCGCTCGGCCACGTTTAGCCCATACATACCACTTCATTTGATGTGTACCTCTGGGCAACGAAGCAAGTTACTAGCCCGTCAAGAGGGCATCATCCGGCAATCACCCCTTACAGGTTAGTCAACCAGTATCAACCTGGAGTGAACCCGTTATCCGTAAAATAACCATACTAAGAAGGTAACAGACGCCCCTCCGCGGCGATTCTTTGGGCGAGGCCCAGAATAGTGGTGGTGAGCAACACGTTGTCCGTTGGTGGGCTCAGCTGCTGCAGGACCTGTAAGGCAGACCTGGAGTTGGAGTGGACGACCACCATCTCCTCCCGACGGTGGCGGGCGTGCTCCAGGGCGTGCTGGATTGCCACCAGCTCCGTCTGCAGAGTGGAGCAGTGGTCGGGCGTCCTCCAGGACAGCACCTCCTGCCCTGTGACCACCGCCGCGCCCGTCGTGCCTCTCTCAGGGTGACCTGAGCCGTCCGTGTAGTAGACGGCGCTGCATGGGACGTTGGTCTCTGCAATCCCCCTCAGTGCGTGCTGCCGCAGCTCCGCCCGGGTGCACAGCGCCTAACTGGCCGGCAGGGCGGTGATGATGACTTCCACTGCCGGGGCTTGCCACGGCAGGAGAGGACCACGTAGTAGGCGGCAGGACGATCGGGTCCTTCCTGCAGTAGCTGGTCGAGGTCGAGCAGGTGGTTGGCGGCTTCGGACACCCTCCGTAGCCAAGTGTTGCCGGCTGACAGGTCATGCCCTTGTGGCAAAACTGTGCTCATCTTTGTCCGTGCTGCAGACTCTCTCACCTGGTGGAGGATCTTGGCCACCCGACAGGCCACAATCTGCTGAGTCCTGTGGTCAAGGGCACCAGCGGGCCTCGCTCTGCATGACGCAGCCGCTGGTCAGATGGCGCCCCCAGCATGGCTCATCGGGGGATTTT
>JACEEZ010005199.1:0-10230 GCA_016584305.1 Chionoecetes opilio | reverse complement strand
GCCCCTTTTTGTCCCCCGGGGGGGGGGATAAGTTTCCCCCAAGATCTTGAGAGGGGTATGCGTCATTTGGAGGTAGATAATTGGCAGACGTGTAGGTCTTGTGCAATGGAATACGATTTGCTCCCCTGAAAGGGTTGTTTGCAGGGGATGACTTTTAAGGGACATCCCACGGGTAAAGCCAAAACCCCAAAAAAGCCACCACCGCTGGAGGGGTGGTGGACAGGTTATAAAACAACCAATAAAGACTTGCGTTCCAATAAGGTATAAAAAAATATTTTATCACATAAAAAACATAAGAAAAAAAGGGAAGCTACAAGAGCCGCGAGGCCTACACTGGGTGTCCCTGTCACCAACCTACCTCACCCACCTTTCACCCCACCATGAACTATCTAGCCCCTCTTTAAAGTCCAAAGACTCCGCCAAACTCCCTTTTCTACTGAGTCCATTCCATTCATTCACCACCCTATTTGTGAACTGTTTTCCCTTTTTCCCTTTCAAATCTACGCTTTTCCAGCTTAAATCCTTATTTTCTTGTTGAGTACTGGTTAAAAGCCGAAGAACTTTGACTTCCCCCTCCTTTTTTAAAATCCCTTTATAAACTTAAAAACTATCAGATCGCCCTTACTCTGCGTTCTCGAGTGAGTGTAATTTTTAATAATTTCAATCTCTTTCATAATTTAAAGTTAGCACCCTTGCATCATTTTGATCCGTCTCTGCACTGTTTCTAACAAGGGCATATCCATCCTGTAATTGAGACCTGTAGTTACGTTGTATGTTGGGACCAACTGAACGCATAGTCTAGGTGAGGCCTGACTAAGCCAGATAAGTTTTTAAAATAACTTCGCACTTCTATTTTAACATTTGGAATAAATCCTACACTCTATTAGCCTTTTTCTCCCCTCAATACAGTTTCCTAGGCGGAGGTTTGGGGCCACACTCCTCCAAGATCTTTTTCCCCTTTGATCTTTCAGGATACATTGCTTTGGGTGTATCTATTACCGGGTTTTTTCTCCCCAACATTCATCCTGCCTTATCAATTAAATTCCCATCGCCATCTGACCCCCCCACTATTAATTATCTAATCTCCTGCATTTTTTACATCAGACTTGATCCAATAATCCTACCTCCCTTTATAGTCCTTTTTTTTTTATGCCAGAATTTGAGTTCTTTCCTTTTTTGGAGTTTAGATAAACGTACATTTTTAAAACTACATTAAAAACAATTCAAAAAAACACTTTTTCCTTTTTCCCAAAACCCTAAAAGGCGGCCATTTTGGTTTTTTTAAATGGCGCCCAAAAATAGGAATATATAAATATCTGGACCTTCCCCTAAAATCATTTTTTTTGTGTTAAACCTAGATTTTTGGGTAAAGGAACCCAATTATGCAAATTTAAAAAAAGGGACTTTTACCAAAGGAACAATTTTTGGTTTAAGTATTTTGGGTATTTTTACATAAACGGGGAAGAAGTGTTATATATTAAAACCCAAATATTTTCGAGGGTCTGTTACCATCTACAAAATTTCATAAACTATCACTATCATCATTTCCCATCAGTGAATTGACTCCTTTTAAGTCTTCCCATTCTTGCAGCCCGGTGCCACACTAACACAGATCGTACAGGGTAGGCGTTTGATCTGCAAAAACATTCGGTGAAAAGCAGTTTTTTTTTACTTGGGCATCTAACCATCCAATATGGTTTTGGGGCTGGGAGCCCCTTTTGTGATGGGTGTCGTTCCCCATCTTTGTCCTTGTAATCCTTCTGCAGTGGATCAAGGGACTCCTGCTGAGCAATGGCTCCCTTGGCCCCAACTCTGGCTTGGATGGATCGCATGATGTGTTCTTGCGAGCACCAAGGGTAGGTGGCAGCTGCACTTCTGCCATGTGTTTGCAGAAAGACCCACCTAACTCCGATCTGTCAAATTGACCCCCTTCGGTAGTAAGCTGCACCATGTAAACCCTAGAAATGTGGATAGCAGATCATCCGGATTCTTTGGTTTTGGAAAAGGGTTTTGCAGAGTTTTGATGTATAATTGTCTGATTTTAGGCAATGTTAAAATTTTGTTTTGCCAGTTTGGAAAACCCCCCAGTTTGTCAGCCCCTGTGAAGCTTGGGAAATGATGGAAAACCCTTTTGCTCGATTTTCCCTAAAGCTGTCCTATTGGTTTAACTTCTCAACTCCAGTTCCCATTGCAATCAAGTATTTCTCAGCAACATGCCCATCTAGTTGGCAATGTAGCCCCGGACATCTGTATCTGGGAGAAAAACAGAGTGCGCACAGGAGGGTTTCGACGTGTGCAAAACTGCATGAGGGATCAGGGTGGTCTTTCCTCGTGGTTATTTTCTTAAAAAATGCGGGTGACTGTTACTTTTGCTCCACCTGCAGAGATAAATGAAAAGCTTGGGGGAAAATCTTTCTGTATAATAGGTTTGATGCCGGTACTTAGAAAGTTGATCTTTTGTTTGTCAAAGGAAAGGGCTATTGGGATGTTCTGATATTGGTCTCATCCAACTGATACTGACGGAAATCCCTTCCTTGTCTCCTTTTCTCACGTTGGCCCCCAAAAGAATCAGTCTTGTAGCTGTCAAACCCCAGAATAACTTCATCATACCCCCCCTAGTGAAGACATACAATGTTAGAACCTTCATGAATTCTTGACCGTCCCCAGTAGCTGGCTTTTTTTCACTTCTGAAAAACTACCATGCTCCCCAGGGCCCCCAAATTTTGTGACTGGGATACATTTCCCTGGTGTTGAAACCATGGTTTCTGTGTCCATTGCTCTTCATGCATGACCCCGTTTTAAAATCCTTTGGGCTTTTCTGTTGAATTCGCAGTTTGTGGTTGTCCTGATCTGCGGTTTTTTTGCCAGTTTTTTCTAGAAATAATTAAAACTTTACTTGTCAGTGCATCCCGCATTGTGCACGGGAGCAAACAGTGCTCGGTGAAGGTGAACTGTTTTTTCCAATAGTATTTTGGGGTTTTGATATCCCCTGTTAACCTGGAAGGATAAGCGCCTTGCATTAGATCTTGGCCCCTTTTCATATCTAAGTCTTGTCTCGCAGTTTCACGCGGGTTTTTCTTTTTTTCCCTGACATGAACTTTTTATTTTTTTCCCTTTTTTGATGGTCCCCAGAGGCTGACATCTCCTTGATTCTCTCTGAAACATATCCTATACTTTTTGGTTGTTTTATAAATTTTTTTAAAATTTTTGGACATACTCCTGTGGGACACAAGCTAGTGATCATGTTATAAAAGTTCACCTTCTGTCATAATTGGGTTACCAGGGGCGGTAGGGCAGCCTTGATGGGTTTTTCACTGTTTTGATGACCTCTCCTGATCTGACAGGTCCTAGACCGGGATGCTCTTTGTCTTTGTGCCTCCCCCCCCCCGATACCAAACTTGAGCTGGAACTCCCTTGACAGCATGACAGTTCTGGTGTAGCCAAAAGAATTTTGTCTAAATTATGTTATTAGAGATGCCCAATATTCAGGCGAACCTTCACATCTTGTTCGATTTTCACACCATGGTCTGCCCCAAAGGGGCAAAAATGGTATTTTTTCTTGGTGACGACAAGTTGCATTTTTTTTAGTTTCCCTTCCAGGGCCCAGGAGGTTGGTTGCAAGTCTCATTCTGTTATGTACCCGGGGAAGAAACGTTGTATGAGCGGCAAAAGCAAAAAAAAACTTATCATTGCTTCGCAGCTTGGAGATGAGTGCCGATCAGCATTTGGGTGTGCCACAAAGAGCATGTTTTTCCATCGGTGTGCAGGTCCCATTTCAATGACCTGAAAAAGGAAATTTGTGGATTTCCCCCGTGCTTTCCATCTGTAATGCTTCCTCACCCCAGCATCGTAAACTTCCCCTAAGGGTAGTGTGGGCTTGTTTTTTCAATTCACCTTTGAGATATTTTTCAGAGCCGCTGCTTCTACTTTTCCTGTTGCTCCCCGCAAACATCTTCGCTGTGGATGTTCTTGAAAAACTCCCCCCAGTGCCATTTCATATAGACTCATATAAGATGGAGCCTGCCGAGAAGCTTTTAATGTGTCCTTGATGATTTTGCTTTTTTGTTGCAGCACCTAAACATCGCTTCTACCCGGATCATCTTTCCAGAGTTCCCCATGAAGCTCCAAGAGCTCTCGGTGCCCGACAAAGTTACTTTACCAGTTGGGGACCACTGTGGCTTTAAGTCAGGTCGGACTGAATGCACAATCCTTCATAGAGAGCCATGTCAATGAAATGACAGGGGGGGCTTCACCAAGCCGGCTTTTTTTTCAGGGACTTTTCTGCATTACCCCGTTAAGGTTACCACTATGTGCCCCTTGGAAATGGCAAGGCTCCAACCTGGTGACAGAGGTCATGGAATCAGAGAGTTCCTTCCCCCAAAAGGGATTTGCTGCAAACCCCTCAACTTATCTGGAACTGCCGAAGCAACCTCCGGCAAATGTGTCAGTTATGTTTTCAGAGATCCCCTCCCGTTTTGGCAAAAACATTACTCCTTTTGTTTTGGTTTTTGGGTTTTGGTTTGTTTTTCAGTGAAGATATCTCGGTGCGGGTGACGAAAGGCTTTTTTTTTTTTCATTTCCCCCTTTTTTTTTTTAGAGGTGGGGAGATTGGGTTTTCCAGGACTCAGCTTTCTGGAACTGCCACAAATTTTTCCATGAGTGGTGCCTTTCCATCTGCGTGTCCTCAGCAAAAAACTGCATTTTCTGCAGCAAAAAAAACAAATGCACCCTTCTTCAGGAAAGGGGGGCACGTAGAGGCCTTTGAAACGTCTGGTGTTTCCCCCACGGGTGGCAAAGCAGTTTCTAAAGCAGGGCGGGAATGTGGGACACTGCCTTTTGGGATTAAAAAGGGCCTCAACATTTTGTTTCTTGTATTATGAGGACATCAGGGCCTCCGAACTTGAGGGTTTTTTTCGTTATGTGGCTGCCTGAAGGTTTCAAACCCCTGCTTGGCCTGTACTCTGCCGTCTTTTGACTTGAAACCATACAGAAGTTTTTCTACTGTCAGTGCCCTTCTGTTGACAACATTTGTCTTTGTTTCATTTTCTTTTTACTAAAGGGCCCACTAAGATTTAGCGGACCATATTGTACGTTCCTTGGTACTCATCGTGTTTCTAGATACTTGGGGGACATTTTCTTGCTCCTTTTTCTTGAAGTCTGCTGCTTTGCGTATTATTGTCAGCTTAAAGATGTCTTCATGTTTTCCATGTTATGTCACAGGGGGAAACTGACTGGACCATGCTTCCCCGCATGCAGCAGGGGAAACGACTGCGACTTTTTTCTATTCTCTGCGGCAGATTCACATGGGCAAATTTATCAATGTCTTGTCCTTCAACCCCCTGCCTTGAATGAGTTGAATGGTTCTCCAATCCCTTTTGCTCCGATACAGACATACCTTTTTTCAAAACACCCTGGAGGGAGGGTTTGTTTTTATCTGAACATCAACAAGGTTAATCAATCAATCTGACTTGCAATTTTTAATGGGGAACTTTAGCTGAACTTTTTTTTTTCACCTTATCTCGCAAGCAGGGAATACTGTTTTGTCAGCAAAATTTTTGGGACCTTTCTAATTGCATGGGGATTTCGGGAAATACTTGTTTTCAGCCTTTTTTGAATGCTGCATTTGGGACTTGTCAATAGCAGATTTTTGGGTCGTTTCCCGCATTTTCTGTGCTTTTTAAGAGTTTTCACCCCTGCTTCTTGGCAGAAAAAAAAAATTGGTCCTTTTCCAATGGTATGTAGATGAAAGTGTAATGGTGCAGACGACCATAGGTAGTTGGCACATCATTTTGAATAAGGACCATAAAGTAACTAATAAAAACGTGAAAGGTGAGAAAAAATGTACAAAAAGCAACGAAAACTAAAACGCCGAGAGTATCAAGGCCCAAAAAAAACATGGGAAAAAAAAGAAGAAGGGGGGAGACCTACACGAGTGTTTCCCGTTACTTAACACCCCCCTATCCCCTTTTATCCCCATCCAGAAATGTCCCGGCTCCTTTTAAAAATCCCTTGACTTGCACTAAATACCGATGCTTAGTCCCTTTCAAATTTTTTACCACCCATTTAAAAAAGGTTTTCCCTATTTCTTTTTAAACCTAGCTTTTTTCCCGTTCGAATCCGTTACTTCTTGTTTTACCTGATTCTAGCCGTAAGAACTTTTTCCCAATCCCTTTATTTTATTCCTTTAACCACTTAACATTTTTTATCAAACGCCCCCTATTAATGGGCCCCTTTTAGTAGTGTAACTTTAAAAGCTTTAAATCCTCTCCATCGAAAATTCGCTCCACTGTATTTTTTTATTCCTTTGTCGGGCTGATTCTAACAAGGCATATCATCCGAATCGGGGATCAAAATGTAGCATAAATCTAGGTGAGGTTTGGGTAGAGTCAAATATAGCTTTTGAATAACTGGCACTTCTACTTTTAAAACCCCCTCCTGTTTAAAGAATCCTAAAGCCCTATCATCTCGATTTCTGCCTCAAAACTTTTTTCCCAGGACGGAGTTCTGAGTTAACCCCCAGCCCCCAAACTTTTCCCGTTCTGATTTTGCCCGCGAACATTTCGTACTATTACCCAAAATTTTCTTTAACCAAAAATAAAAAAAAGCAACACTTTTATTATAATTGTCATATATTAAATTACATCTGCCCCCTGACTACCCCCCACGTTTTAAATTATGTTAGTTTAAAAGGAGGGAATAAAATAAATGAAAAAGGGAGAAATTGGGTTTACAAAAGGGTGGTAAATGTTGGAACAGACTCAGTCGTCAATAGTTAGTGGGAGCAATCGGAAATTTTTAAAAGGGGGACAATTTTTAGGGGTGGGGATGAAAGGGGGATATTGGTAGGGTTTTAAAAAAGGGAAATACCTCGTGTAGGTCGCGCCTTTGTAGCTTTTCCCTTTTTCCTAGTGTTCTTGTTATTAAAGTCTCCCCCAAACCCTTTATATAGACTGTGATCTATTAAACCTACTTATTTAGTATCATCAGCTGATTCACTGCTAATCCCAATCTAAGCGTTGGTAAAAAAAAAAGTCTTTGTAATTTATTTAATGGCCCAGAACTCTCGGTCGATTTAACTCTTCAGTTTTATTATTTGTACATTTTTTTCACCGTCACATTTTTTATTAAGTATACATTCTGCCGAAGTCCGATTGACTTGTCGAGAGCTACTTGGTATGGGAAAGGAGCCTGCATGGGAACTCGCGCGTGGTGACCCCCGGGAGTGGCGTCGTAGGGTGGGCGAGGCGACGCGCCCCCCGGCGTATGCCCCCAATGATTGATTGATTGATACATTCTGCGTCTTATTACATAATGATGTGAATATAAGCACACCATAGTTAAATACCTAGAGAGCGAGTCCCGCATCCCGCTGTATTGTGATGAGTGACGCCCGCAGCCTAGCGCGGCGACCATCTGGCTTCACACACCTTATAGTGAGGCAGCTTAGGTAGTTGATGGGGACATGCCGGATAAAAGCACCACATTTTTTCCAGGTATTCCTCAGAATCCAAGCTTCAATTCTAGAACCGGCGCCAAGCGATCCGAACATTTTTTTTAAACACCAATCTTTATTTTTTTAATTATTTTTTATTTAACATTTTGTGCCTATAGCGCCTGTAGGCAATAGTGACCCAGGGCTCGGTAGTTAACCCCCGGAGGTTCACTTGAGGGCTGGGGATGGTTGGCCCTCGTCCGTGGTGGCGCAGGCAGGATTTTTATAGTGACGCCTGTGATTAGAGGCTCATGCCGCCCCCCTGTGTCATCCGATGCACTCGCAATCGAAGGTAGAGTTAATGGGCAGGGCATGTGGGTGTTCTTAGGCCACTCGACGGTGCAAAAAGATTTTGTTTTTTTTCGGGGATCGAACTCGGGTCACCGAGAACGCCACTGAGAGACGCTAACCCTGCTCCCGCCCCCGATATTTTTAATTTAATTAAATGCATATTACACCGCCGTTTCTGGATGAAAGGGAATTCTCGACGGTTTTGCTGTGGTGTATCTGCTTCCTCATACTAATGTCACCACATTAAATGCTAATGGCGTTTGCATCCCCCACATCCTGAAGTACTTGAATCCTGCAGAAGAGTCGATGTGGTCTGGGACAGCTACATTGCCAGCAGTATCAAGGAGTCAACTAGAAAAGGAAAAGGGGAAAAGGTGTGCGGAGAAAGGTCGCGGTCCAAACCCAAGGTCCCAGAAACGGCCCGACTTCCCCGGGATTCCAAAAAACAAGGAGGAGCTTTTCCAGTTCCTTTCAGACAAAGCGGCTCCAATGACTGGCCAGGACGGAAAGGAGGTCTTCATAACATCAGGCACAGATGTGATCAGCAGAGGTTCGACCACCCCCCTGCCACGATGTGACCATGAAGGGCCGATACAAGGATTGTCGTTCACCTGAAAGATGCGCTGGACAAGGGATGCACCCCCGTTTGGTACGCACTGTCGACACAGACGTCGTTGTCATAATGATAGGAAAGTTTTCATTCCCTGACCAGCCAGCATCAGATGGCAGCCATCTGGGTAGCCTTTGGAACTGGAAAGAACTTCATGTACCTGGATATCAATGCCATATGCTATGCTCTGGGAAAAGATAGGTCAACGGCATGCCTAGTTCCACAGCTTCACGGGCTGCGACACAACTTCCGCTTTCTTGGCAAAGGGGAAAAAGAAATCGGTATGGGAGGGTTGGAATGCCTACGTGGAGGTGACGGAAGCCTTCAAAAACCTCAGAATCACCCCACATGACTGTGACAGTTGAACGCAAGGAATTCCAGTTGCTCGAGCGCTTCACCGTGATCATCTACAATAAGAAGAGCAAAATTGGACTCTGTGAACGAGGCAGTAGGGAACTCTTCTCCCAGAAAAAAAAGGACAATGGAGAACATTCCCCCAAGCAAGAAGCCTTCTGCAGCACACACTGCGCGCAGTCTACCAAGCTGGAATCTGGGCAACCAGTGATCATTGTGAGCAGAAAGCCTCCAACCTCAGAGGGCTTTGGATGGACTCTAGAGAGTGCAACGAAGACCTGGCGTTCTGTGTGCTCCAACCTGCCTGTGGCATCCCAGGCCCGCAGCCGAACTGATCAAAATGGTTGCAAAAGCGCCATGGCACGTGTGGAGGACGATGCTCATGCAAGAAGGCGCGGTTTGGGAAATGCACATAACTTTGCAGCTGCCGATGTGAGAAGTAGCTTAGCCGGCTTAGTGTGAAATGTAGTAATTGATTTTGTGCAGAGAAGGGATTTAAGACATTAAACACTGCATGTTTCCATGTTTAATGTCAGTTGTTTGCAGATCCTCCATTTTAAAAACCCTTTTAACTTCCTTTTATGCTTTGCTCTCCTACTTAATTTTGGGACTAAGTATGATTATTTCATGTGATTGAATTATAAACACCCCTAATGGCCAAATAATGAGCAACCATACTCAGAAAAATACCTTAAAACAAGAAAAAATGGCAATTTTGCACCATGTTGGGTAAAATTACGCACGGTCTGAAAGAGTTTACATTTTTCTTTATTTTCGTATGTGTTAAATTGCTCACATTACAAAAAAGGGATCGTAGAAGCATAAGATGGTCGTATGCTTGGCGCCGGTTATAGAATCAGTGCTGGGACCCTGAAGATTGCCTGATCAAAAAATTTTGGGGCTTTTATCCGGCATGTCCCCATCCCTTTGAAATTCGGTGCTAAGCTGCCTCACTATTACTCCCAACCCCGTTTCTGACACCACCATTTGATATTTAGTGGAGCAGTATGTGATATATTTCGACCGAATGTGGGTTTGATGAAAAAGCATGGCATTTTGGGACACAGTTAGGACATACCCTTAGGAAAATTTTTGGATATAGGGAAATCGCATATTGTCTCATGGTAGCTTTGGCGGCTATTTTTCAAAAGCGGGGCCCCAATTTACTGTTTTCGCCCATAAGTTGAACTCTACAAAAGGTTTGGTGCACAACACATTTAGTGGATCTTGTATCAGTTGTTATTGACATGTTATGCATAGGCCTCACATGGACTGAACACAATTTTGTTGTGGCCTAACAGGGACGCAAATAACGTTTTTCTTCCTTGTCATGCCCTTTTCCTATCTGACAGATCTGTCTTGCTACATATGTTTCTAGAGCTGAGACATTGTGCATACTTAATTATGTTTTTTTCTTCTTTCAGGTCACGGTGGTGGTTGCATTGGTGGGTACCCTAAATGTTTCCCCCAAATTTTTTGAACT
>JACEEZ010005198.1:5000-23218 GCA_016584305.1 Chionoecetes opilio | reverse complement strand
GGGAGAAAAAAATGGAAACAAAACTAAAACACATCCAGAAATAAAGATAGATAGCTAATGGTTATTAATAAATAATTAATTAATCTGGGGAACACTCGTTGGAGGGAGCCCGCATCGCCAATCCTGAAGAGCATCCTACCATCCTACTCCGACCTGTATAGTCTACTACTCTTAAAAGTTCAATATGGGGGACCAATAATGGCCCAGATCTAACTCCAAGCTGTACAACTCTTAAAAGTTCCAAGATGAATGACCAACCATGGTCCAGATCTAACTCCAAGCTCTATTACCCGTAAAAGTTCCAAGATGATTGACCAACCACATCTAAGGATCTTACTCCAAGCTGCTCTACCCTTAAAAGTTGCAAGATAATGACGGACCAAATATGGACCAGATTCCAATATGATGCACCTATCAATGACCAATCCAACTCCCACATATTTGTTTTATACTGGAGGATAATAATTCTTATCCCTGAAACTGCGGGAGCAAATCAATTTTTAGTGCCACCAGTGCGGGAATGTGAGAAAAACGATGATCATTACAGATTGGATGCAAATCACATCACATCAAGGTTGTAGAAATCTGCATCCGGCATTATATCTAATTTTAACCCAAACGTATTGGGTTGAGGTATGGTTGTGGTTGGGAGTTGAAATAGCTGGGGCGAAGGGCAGCAAGTCGCTTGCGAGAGACGGTTGAGGTGAATTCAAGGGTGCCACACATTGGGATTTTGTCCCAAGATTTAGACGGGATTATTCATGTATTTATGCGTCGTTTATCTGAAGGTAAGCATAGGTTCCGTTGTACCGTACCTTGATATAAACCACTGATAAATACTTGAATAATCCCTTCAAAAGTCCCAAGATAGACACAAATATCCCAACGCCAAGACCTACATCCCAAGATCTTTTGGCAAATAACCAAGGATTGGTAAATATCTGCGTACATCGTAATGAGGCAGATGGTGGTGTGTGTTATCGAGAGCTGACATCAAGGCGTATATGTGACACAATAAGTAGACTTTTACGAATGTCGGCCTGGTTTTTGTATGCAATTGAAAACTGCGGTTTCGGTTTCGCAGTAGCTCAGCAGAGCCTTCAGGAAGGCTTGCCACAGCCCACGGGTTAACTGATGGACTATGACAAGGAATTCCTGAATAAGAATTGAAGAAGGTAGTCTATAAAGAGTGTTGACCAAGAAATTAATGAAGGGCGTGGAATGAAATCAAATTTAGGAACATCTACAAGAAATAAGATTTATAAATATATATAAAGACGACGTATACAAAAGATGAACGTGATATAGAAAGATATATTATAATAGAAAATAATCAGTATTAAGATACACATCATTCAGGAGGAAACTGCATATGGAAATGAATAAGGTAAACAGAAGGAGGAAAAAACCATGAGTGACAGAGAAACACAAAAACACAAATCACAAAATATAATTATAAACACAACTAAAACACACCACCCACCCACACACAAAACACACACACAACACAACAAACACTACAAACACACACTAAAACACCACACACCACCACACACACAACACACACACACACACGACACACACACACACACACACACACACACACACACACACACACACACACACACACACACACACACACACACACACACACACACACACACACACACACACACACACACACACACACACACACACACACCACACACACACACACACACACACACACACACACACACACACACCACACACACACACCACACACACACACACACACACACACACACACACACACACACACACACACACACACACACACCACACACACACACACACACACACACACACACACACACACACACACACACACACACACCACACACACACACACACACTAACACACACCCTCATGAAACAAAGGAACACCCGATGATCAAAAACACACAAAAACGAGAACAAAAGTCTCATTACAGCAAAACAAACACCATAAAAAAAAGACCACAACAACAACAAAACAACAGGGATATATGAGAAAGGTGAGACAGCGATACAGGTGAATATATGAGGGGATAAAAATGGAAACAAAACTAAAACACATCCAGAAATAAAGATAGATAGCTATTGGTTAATTAATAAATAATTAATTAATCATGGGGAACACTCGTTGGAAGGAGCGCCGAATCGCCAATCCTGAAGAGCATCCTACCATCCTACTCCGACCTGTATAGTCTACTACTCTTAAAAGTTCAAATATGGGGGACCAATAATGGCCCAGATCTAACTCCAAGCTGTACAACTCTTAAAAGTTCCAAGATGAATGACCAACCATGGTCCAGATCTAACTCCAAGCTCTATTACCCGTAAAAGTTCCAAGATGATTGACCAACCACATCTAAGGATCTTACTCCAAGCTGTTCTACCCTTAAAAGTTGCAAATAAATGACGGACCAAATATGGACCAGATTCCAATATGATGCACCTATCAATGACCAGATCCAACTCCCACATATTTGTTTTATACTGGAGGATAATATTTTTATCCCTGAAACTGCGGGAGCAAATCAATTTTTAGTGCCACCAGTGCGGGAATGTGAGAAAAACAGTGATCATTACAGAATTGGATGCAAAAACATCAACATCAAGGTTGTAGAAATTTGCATCCGGCATTATATCTAATTTTAACCCAAACGTATTGGGTTGAGGTATGGTTGTGGTTGGGAGTTAAATAGCTGGGGCGAAGGGTAGCAAGTCGCTTGCGAGAGACGGTTGAGGTGAATTCAAGGTGCCACACATTGGATTTTGTCCCAAGATTTAGACGGGATTATTCATGTATTTATGCAGTTCGTTTATCTGAAGGTAAGCATAGGTTCCGTTGTACCGTACCTTGATATAAACCACTGAATAAATACTTGAATAATCCCTTCAAAAGTCCCAAGATAGACACAAAATATCCCAACGCCAAGACCTACATCCCAAGATCTTTTGGCAAATAACCAAGGATTGGTAAATATCTGCGTACATCGTAATGAGGCAGATGGTGGTGTGTGTTATCGAGAGCTGACATCAAGGCGTATATGTGACACAATAAGTAGACTTTTACGAATGTCGGCTGGTTTTTGTATGCAATTGAAAACTGCGGTTTCGGTTTCGCAGTAGCTCAGCAGAGCCTTCAGGAAGGCTTGCCACAGCCCACGGGTTAACTGGATGGACTATGACAAGGAATTCCTGAATAAGAATTGAAGAAGGTAGTCTATAAAGAGTGTTGACCAAGAAAGTTATGAAGGGCGTGGAATGAAATCAAATTTAAGGAACATCTACAAGAAATACAGATTTATAAATATATATAAAAGACGACGTATACAAAAGATGGAAACGTGATATAGAAAGATATATTATAATAGAAAAAATCAGTATTAACATACACATGATCAGGAGGAAACTGCATACCTGAAGAATAAGGTAAACAGAAGGAGAAAAGAACCGTGAGTGACAAGAAACACAAACACACAATCAACATAAATATAATTCTAAAACACAACTAAACACACACAAACAGGGGCTTTGAGCGGCGCCACCCACACACAAACACACCAGAGCACGACAGACACACAATACACAAACACATACACAACACACACATCGCACACAACACACACACACACACACACACACACACACACACACCACACACGACACACACACGTACACACCAGCACACACCCCACACTTACACGACACAAACACACACACAAACATACACACGAACCACCACCACACACACACACACACACACACACACACAAGCACACACCACAACACACACAACTCACACACACACACTCACACACACACACACACGCACACACACACACACACACCACACACAAAACACCACACACACACACGACAACACACACACCACCCACACACACAGGACACAACACACACACACACTAGACACACCACCTCATGAACCAAAGGAACCCCCTATGATCAAAAACACACAAAAACGAGAAACAAAAGTCTCGGTAACGGAAAAAAATATTTAAGCCAAAAAAAAATGATAGGAAATCGGCAAACAACACATAAAAAAAATACCACAACAACCACAAAACAACAGGGATATCTGAGAAAGGTGAGACAGCGATACAGTGTGGTTAATATAGAGTGGAGAACAAAAATGGAAACAAAACAGAAACACATCCAGATAAGATAGATAGCTAATGGTTCATTAATAAATAATTAAGTAAATCATGGGAACACTCGTGGGAGGGAGCCCCCTATCGCTAATCCTGAAGAGCATTAACCATCCTACTCTCCGACCTTTATAGTCTACTACTCTTAAAAAGTTCAAATATGGGGGACTCAATAATGGCCCGATCTAACTCCCAGCTGTACAACTCTTAAAAGTTCCAAGATGAATGACCACCCATGGTCCAGATCTAACTCCAAGCTCTATTACCCGTAAAGTTTCCAAGATGATTGACCAACCATCTAGTTCTGACTCCAAGCTGCTCAACCCTTAAAAGTTGCAAGATAATGACGGACCAATATGACCAGATTCCACTATGATGCACCTATCAATAACCAATCCAACTCCCACTATTTGTTTTATACTGAGGATAATAATTCTTATCCCCTGAAACTGCGGGAGCAAATCAATTTTAGTCCACCAGTGCGGAAATGTGAGAAAAACGTGATCATTACAGATTTGTATTGCACATCACATCAACATCAGGTTGTAAGAAATCTGCATACCGGCATTATATCTAATTTAACCAAGACGTATTGGGTTGAGGTATGGTTGTTGGTTTGGGAGTTAAAATAGCTGGGGCGAAGGGCTAGCAAGTCGCTTGCGTGAGACGGTTGAGGTGAATTCAAGGGTGCCACCATTGGATTTTGGTCCAAGCATTTAGACGGGAATTATTCATTTATTACGCAGTCGTTTTATCTGAAGGTAACATAGGTTTCCGTTGTACGTACCTTGATATAAACCACTGTATAAATCTTAGAATAATCCCTTCAAAGTCCCAAGATAGACCAAAATATCCCACCCAAGACCTACATCTCAAGATCTTGGCAAATAACCAGGATTTGTAAAATATCTGCGTACATCGTAATGACGTAGATGGTGGTGTGTGTTATCGAGAGCTGACTCAAGGCGTCTATGTGACATAACAATAAAGTAGACGTTTACGAATGGTCGGCCTGGTTTTTGTATGCAATTGGAAACTGCTGTTTTCGTTTCGCAGTAGCTCAGCAGAGCCTATAGAAGGTCTTGCCACAGCCCCGGGTTAACTGGATGGACTATGACAAGGATGTCCTGAATAAGAATTTGAAAAGGTAAGTCTATAAAGAGTGTTGACCAAGAATTAATGAAGGGCGTTGGAATGAAATCAATTTAAGGAACATCTCAAGAAATAAAGATTTATAAATATATATATAAAGACGACGTATACAAAGAATGGAAACCGTGATTAGAAAGATATATTATAATCGAAAATATTATTTCAGTATTATAGATACACATCATTCAAGAGGGAAACCTGCATACATGGGAATGAATAAGGTAAACATAAGGAGAAAAGAACCATGAGTGACAGAGAAACACAAAACCCCAAATCAACAAAATATAATTATAAAGACACAACTAAACTACACACAACGCACCACACCACACCACAAACACACACACACAGACACACACACAACCAGACACAAACACACACATCTCACACAACACACACACACACACACCACCACACACACACACACACACATCACACGTAAACACACACACACACACACCCACTACCACACAAAACCAAACACACCACACACATACACACACGCCACACAACACCACACACACACACACACACACACCACAACACACCACACACACACACACCACACACACACACACAGAAACTCACACACACAACCTCACACCACACACACCACCCACAACACACACACACACACACACACACACACACACACACGGAACACACACACACACACACACACACCACACACACCACACAGACACACCACACACATCACCACACATACACACACACACACACTAACACACAGCCCTCTGAAACAAGGAACACCCGATGATCAAAAACACACAAACGGGAACAAAATCTCATTACAGCAAAACAAACACCATAAAAAAAAGACCACAACAACAACAAAACAACAGGGATATATGAGAAAGGTGAGACAGCGATACAGGTGAATATATGAGGGGAGAAAAAATGGAAACAAAACTAAAACACATCCAGAAATAAAGATAGATAGCTATTGGTTAATTAATAAATAATTAATTAATCATGGGAAACACTCGTTGGAAGGAGCGCCGAATCGCCAATCCTGAAGAGCATCCTACCATCCTACTCCGACCTGTATAGTCTACTACTCTTAAAAGTTCAAATATGGGGGACCAATAATGGCCCAGATCTAACTCCAAGCTGTACAACTCTTAAAAGTTCCAAGATGAATGACCAACCATGGTCCAGATCTAACTCCAAGCTCTATTACCCGTAAAAGTTCCAGTTTGATTGACCAACCACATCTAAGGATCTTACTCCAAGCTGCTCTACCCTTAAAAGTTGCAAGATAATGACGGACCAAATATGGACCAGATTCCAATATGATGCACCATCAATGACCAGATCCAACTCCCACATATTTGTTTTATACTGGAGGATAATAATTTTTATCCCTGAAACTGCGGGAGCAAATCAATTTTTAGTGCCACCAGTGCGGGAATGTGAGAAAAACAGTGATCATTACAGAATTGGATGCAAATCACATCAACATCAAGGTTGTAGAAATTTGCATCCGGCATTATATCTAATTTTAACCCAAACGTATTGGGTTGAGGTATGGTTGTGGTTGGGAGTTGAAATAGCTGGGGCGAAGGGTAGCAAGTCGCTTGCGAGAGACGGTTGAGGTGAATTCAAGGTGCCACACATTGGGATTTTGTCCCAAGATTTAGACGGGATTATTCATGTATTTATGCAGTCGTTTATCTGAAGGTAAGCATAGGTTCCGTTGTACCGTACCTTGATATAAACCACTGAATAAATACTTGAATAATCCCTTCAAAAGTCCCAAGATAGACACAAAATATCCCAACGCCAAGACCTACATCCCAAGATCTTTTGGCAAATAACCAAGGATTGGTAAATATCTGGTACATCGTAATGAGGCAGATGGTGGTGTGTGTTATCGAGAGCTGACATCAAGGCGTATATGTGACACAATAAGTAGACTTTTACGAATGTCGGCCTGGTTTTTGTATGCAATTGAAAACTGCGGTTTCGGTTTCGCAGTAGCTCAGCAGAGCCTTCAGGAAGGCTTGCCACAGCCCACGGGTTAACTGGATGGACTATGACAAGGAATTCCTGAATAAGAATTTAGAAGGTAGTCTATAAAGAGTGTTGACCAAGAAATTAATGAAGGGCGTGGAATGAAATCAAATTTAAGGAACATCTACAAGAAAGTAAGATTTATAAATATATATAAAATACGACGTATCAAAAGATGGAAACGTGATATAGAAAGAATATTCTAATAGAAAATAATCAGTAGTAACATACACATCATTCAGGAGGAAACTTGGGCCATACTGGAATGCAATCATGGTAAACAAGAGGAGGACAAGAACCGTGAGTTGACAGAGAAACACAAAAACACAAATCAACAAATATAATTATAAAACACAACTAAAACACACACACCCACCCACACACAACACCACACACACAGACACACACACAAACACATACACAAACACACACATCGCACACAACACACACACACACACACAACACACACACGACAACACAGCACACACACTACGCCACACACACACACACACACTTACACACAACAAACACACACACACACACATCACACACCACCACAAACTCACACCACACCGCCACACCGACCACACACACACACACAGGCACACAACTCACACACAACAGCTCACACACAACAACACACACCAGCGACACCACACACACACAACACAACACAACCACACCACACACACACACTATCACACACACACAACACACACACACACACACACACTACACACACACACCACTACACACAGCCCTCATGAAACAAAGTGAACCCCTATGATCAAAAACATACACAAAACGAGAACAAAGTCTCATTAACAGCACAACAAACACATAAAAAAAAAGGACCACACAACAACAAACAACGAGGATATATGAGAAGGTGGAGACAGCGATACAGGTGAATATATGGGGTAGAAAAAAATTGAAACAAACTAAAACAGACATCCAGAAATAAAGCTAGATGCTATTCGTTTAATTAATAAATATTAATTCATCATGGAAACACTACGTTGGAAGGAGCGCCGAGTCGCCAATCCTGAAGAGCATCCTACCATCCTACTCCGACCTGTATAGTCTACTACTCTTAAAAGTTCAAATATGGGGACCAATAATGGCCCAGATCTAACTCCAAGCTGTACAACTCTTAAAAGTTCCAAGATGAATGACCAACCATGGTCCAGATCTAACTCCAAGCTCTATTACCCGTAAAAGTTCCAAGATGATTGACCAACCACATCTAAGGATCTTACTCCAAGCTGTCTCTACCCTTAAAAGTTGCAAGATAATGACGGACCAAATATGGACCAGATTCCAATATGATGCACCTATCAATGACCAGATCCAACTCCCACATATTTGTTTTATACTGGAGGATAATAATTTCTTATCCCTGAAACTGCGGGAGCAAATCAATTTTTTAGTGCCACCAGTGCGGGAATGTGAGAAAAAACGATGATCATTACAGAATTGGATGCAAATCACATCAACATCAAGGTTGTAGAAATTTGCATCCGGCATTATATCTAATTTTAACCCAAACGTATTGGGTTGAGGTATGGTTGTGGTTGGGAGTTGAAATAGCTGGGGCGAAGGGTAGCAAGTCGCTTGCGAGAGACGGTTGAGGTGAATTCAAGGGTGCCACACATTGGATTTTGTCCCAAGATTTAGACGGGATTATTCATGTATTTATGCAGTCGTTTATCTGAAGGTAAGCATAGGTTCCGTTGTACCGTACCTTGATATAAACCACTGATCAAATACTTGAATAATCCCTTCAAAAGTCCCAAGATAGACACAAAATATCCCAACGCCAAGACCTACATCCCAAGATCTTTTGGCAATTAACCAAGGATTGGTAAATATCTGCGTACATCGTAATGAGGCAGATGGTGGTGTGTGTTATCGAGAGCTGACATCAAGGCGTATATGTGACACAATAAGTAGACTTTTACGAATGTCGGCATGGTTTTTGTATGCAATTGAAAACTGCGGTTTCGGTTTCGCAGTAGCTCAGCAGAGCCTTCAGGAAGGCTTGCCACAGCCCACGGGTTAACTGGATGGACTATGACAAGGAATTCCTGAATAAGAATTTAGGAAGGTAGTCTATAAAGAGTGTTGACCAAGAAATTAATGAAGGGCGTGGAATGAAATCAAATTTAAGGAACATCTACAAGAAATAAAGATTTATAAATATATATAAAAGACGACGTATACAAAAGATGGAAACGTGATATAGAAAGATATATTATAATAGAAAATAATCAGTATTAACATCATTCAGGAGGAAACTGCATACATGGAAATGAATAAGGTAAACAAGAAGGAGGAAAAGAACCGTGAGTGACAGAGAAACACAAAAACACAAATCACAAAATATAATTATAAAACACACTAAAACACACACACCCACCACACACAACACACACACACAGACACACACACAAACCACAATACACAAACACACCATCGCCACACAACCCCCCACACACCACACACACACACACACACACACGTACGCGCACACACACACACACACACTTACACACACAAACACAACACACACACATACACACACCACACACACCACACACCCACACACACACACACACCCACCCACAACTCACACCACACACTCACACACACACACACACACACACACACATCACACACACACACACACCACACACACACACACACACACACACACACACACACACCCCACACACACACACACACACACACACACACACACACACACACACACACACACACACACACACAACAACACTAACCACACCCTCATGAAACAAAGGACACCTGATATCAAAACCACACAAACACGAGAACAAAGTCTCATTACCGCAAAACAAACCCCATAAAAAAAAGACCACACAACACAAAACAACAGGGATATCTGAGAAAGATGAGACTCAGCGATACAGGTGAATATATGAGTGGAGAAAAAAATGGAAACAAACTAAAACACATCCAGAACATTAAAGGATAGATAGCTAATGGTTATTAATAAATAATTAATTAATCATGGAAACCCTCGTTGGAATGGAGCGCCGCATCGCAATCCTGAGAGCATCCTACATACTACTCCGACCTGTATAGTCTACTTACTCCTTAAAAGTTCAAATATGGGGGACCAATAATTGGCCCAGATCTAACTCCAAGCTGTACAACTCTTAAAAGTTCCAAAGCTGAATGACCAACCATGGTCCAGATCTAACTTCAGCTCTATTACCCGTTAAAAGTTCAAGATATTGACACCCATCTAAGGAATCTTACTCCAAGCTGCTCTACCTTAAAGTTCCAGTAATGACCGGCCAAATATGGACGCATAAAATTCAAAATAAATGTGCACCTATCCATGACGCAGATTCCAACTGCCACATATTTTTTTATACTGGAGGATAATAATTTTCTTTCCCTGAAACTGCGGGAGCAAATCAATTTTTAGTGCCACCAGTGCGGGAATGTGAAAAAACGAATGAAATCATTACAGAATTGGATCAAATCACATCACATCAATGGTTGTAGAAATCTGCATCCGGCATTATCTCTAATTTTAACCCCACGTCTTGGGTGAGGAGGGTTTGTGGTTGGAGTTGAAATAGCTGGCGAAGGGCAGCAAGTCGCTGCGAGAGACTTGTTGAGGTGAATTTCAAGGGTGCCCACAAAATTGGGATCTGTCCCAAGATTTTAGACGGGATTATTCATGTTTTTATGCAGTCCGTTTATCTGAAGGTAAGCATAGGTTCCGTTGTACGTACCTTGATATAAACCACTGAATAAATACTTGAATAACCCTTCAAAAGTCCCAAGATAGACACAAAATATCCCAACGCCCAAGACCTACATCCCACGATCTTTTGGCAATTAACCAAGGATTGGTAAATTCTGCGTACATCGTAATGATGCAGATGGTGGTGTGTGTTATCGCGAGCTGACATCAAGGCGTATATGTGACACAATAAGTAGACTTTTACGAATGTCGGCCTGGTTTTTGTATGCAATTGAAAACTGCGGTTTCGGTTTCGCAGTAGCTCAGCAGAGCCTTCAGGAAGGCTTGCCACAGCCCACGGGTTATCTGGATGGACTATGACAAGGAATTCCTGAATAAGATTGAAGAAGGTAGTCTATAAAGAGTGTTGACCAAGAAATTAATGAAGGGCGTGGAATGAAATCAAATTTAAGGAACATCTACAAGAAATAAAGATTTATAAATATATATAAAAGACGACGTATACAAAAGATGGAAACGTGATATAGAAAGATATATTATATAGAAAATAATCAGTATTAAGATACACATCATTCAGGAGGAAACTGCTACATGGAAATGAATAAGGTAAACAATAAGGAGAAAGAACCATGAGTGACAGAGAAACACAAAACACAAATCACAAAATATAATTATAAAACACAACTAAACAACAACCACCACACACAACACACACAACAGACACACACAAACACACACAAACCCCACATGCACACAACACACACACACACACACACACAAACACACACACACACACGTAACACACACACACACACACACACACACACACACACACACACACAACACACACCACACACACACACACACACACACCAACACACACAACACACACACACACACACACCCCACACACACACACACAACTCACACACACACACACACACACACACACACACACACACACACACACACACACACACACACACACCACACACACACACACACACACACACACACACACACACACACACACACACACACACACACACACACACACACAACTCACACACACACACTCACACACACACAACACACACACACACACTAACACACACCCTCATGAAACAAAGGAACACTCCGATGATCAAACACACAAAAACGAGACAAAAGTCTCTTACAGCAAACCAACAAACCATAAAAAAAAGGCCACAACAACAACAAACAACAAGGGTTATGAGAAGGTTAGAAGCGATACAGGTGAATATATGAGGGGAAAAAAAAAATGGAAACCAAACTAAACACATCAAAATAAGATAGATAGCTATTGGTTAATTATAAATAATGAATTAATCATGGAAAACACTCCGTTGGAAAGGACGCCGAATCGCCATCCTGAAGAGCATCCTACCATCCTACCTCCGACTGTATAGTCTACTACTAATTCAAAGTTCAAATATGGGGGACCAATAATGGCCCAGATCTACTCCAAGCTGTACAACTCTTAAAAGTTCCAAGATAAGGAACCACCCATGGTCCAGATCTAACTCCAACTGCTATTACCCGTAAATTTTCCTAAATTATTGACCACACATCGACGGATCTAACTCCAACGGCTCTACCCTTAAAAGTTGCAAGATATGACGGACCAAATATGGACCCGATTTCCATATGATTCACCTATCAATGACCAGATCCAACTCCCACATATTTGTTTTTATACTGGACGTAATAAGTCTTATCCCTGAAACTGCGGGAGCAAATAAATTTTTTAGTGCCACCAGTTGCCGGAATGTGAGACAAAAACGATGATCATTACAGATTGGATTAGATCACATCAACATTAAGGTTGGTAGAAATTTTGCGATCCCGCAATTATATCTTAATTTAACCCAAACGTATTGGGTAAGTATGGTTGTGGTTGGGAGTTGAATAGCTGGGGCGAAGGGTAGCAGTCCGCTTGCGAGAGACGGTTTTGAGGTGAATACAATGGTGCCCACACATTGGGTGTTGTCCCAAGATTTAGACGGGATTATTCATGTATTTATGCAGTCGTTTTATCTGAAGGTAAGCATAGGTTCCGTTGTACCGTACCTTGATATAAACCACTGAATAAATACTTGAATAATCCCTTCAAAAAGTCCAAGATAGACACAAAATATCCCAAGCCAAGACCTACATCCCAAGATCTTTTGCAATAACCAAGGATCATGGTAAATATCTGGGTACATCGTAATGAGGCAGATGGTGTTGTGTGTTTCGAGAGCTGACATCAAGGCGTATATGTGACACAATAAGTCAGACTTTTACGAATGTCTGATGTTTTTGTATGCAATTGAAAACTGCGGTTTCGGTTTCGCATAGCTCAGCAGAGCCTTCAGGGGCTTGCCACAGCCCACGGGTTAACTGGATGGCCTATGACAAGGAATTCCTGAATAAGATTGAAGAAGGTAGTCTATAAAGAGTGTTGACCAAGAAATTAATGAAGGGCGTGGAATGAATCAAATTTAAGGAACATCTACAAGAAATAAAGATTTATAAATATATATAAAAGACGACGTATACAAAGATGGAAACGTGATATAGAAAGATATATTATAATAGAAAATAATCAGTATTAAGATACACATCATTCAGGAGGAAACTGCATACATGGAAATGAATAAGGTAAACAAGAAGGAGGAAAAGAACCATGAGTGACAGAGAAACACAAAAACACAAATCAACAAAATATAATTATAAAACACAACTAAAACACACCCACCCACCCACACACAAACACACACACACAGACACACACACAAACACATACACAAACACACACACCCCACACAACCACACACACACACACACACACACACACACACACACACACACACACACACACACACACACACACACACACACACACACACAACACACACCACACTACACACACACACACCACACACACACACCACACACCACACACAACACACACCACACCACACACACACACACACACACACACACACACACACACACACACACACACACACACACACACACACACACACACACACACACACACACACACCACACACACACACACACACACACACACACACACACACACACACACACACACACACACACACACACACACACACACACACACACTAACACACACCCTCATGAAACAAAGGAACACCCGATGATCAAAAACACACAAAAACGAGAACAAAGTCTCATTACAGCAAAACAAACACCATAAAAAAAGACCACACAACACAAAACAACAGGGATATATGAGAAAGGTGAGACAGCGATACAGGTGAATATATGAGGGAGAAAAAAATGGAAACAAAACTAAAACACATCCAGAAATAAAGATAGATAGCTATTGGTTAATTAATAAATAATTAATTAATCATGGGGAACACTCGTTGGAAGGAGCGCCGATCGCCAATCCTGAAGAAGCATCCTACCACTACTCCGACTGTATAGTCTTTTACTCTTAAAAGTTCAAAATTTAGGGGACCAATAATGGCCCAGATCTAACTCCAAAGCCGTTACAAACTCTTTAACAGTTCAAGATGAAGACCAACCATGGTCCAGATCTAACTCAAAGCTCTATTACCGTAAAAGTTCCAAGATGATTGACCAACCACATCTAAGGATCTACTCCAAGCTGTTCTACCCTTAAAAGTTGCAAGATATATGACGGACCAAATATGGACAGATTCCCATATGATTCACCTATCATAGGACCAGATCCAATCCCACATATTTGTTTTATACTGGAGATAATAATCTTATCCTGAAAACTGCGGGAGCAGATCAATTGTTCGTGCCACCAGTGCGGGAATGTTGACGAAGAAAAACAGTGATCATTACAGAATGATGCAATACCAGTCAACTCCAAGGTTGTAGAAATCTGCATCACGGCACATTATTCTCTAATTTTAACCAAACGTATTGGGTGAGTATGGTTGTGTTGGGGTAAATATCGGGGCGGAAGGGCAGCAAGTCGCTTGCGACGCAGACGGTTGGGTGAATTCAAGGGTGCCACACCATGGGATTTATGTCCCAAGATTTAGACGATTATTCATGTATTTATGCAGTCGTTTATCTGAAGGTAAGCATAGGTTCCCTTGTACCGTACCTTGATAAAACAACTGAATAAATACTTGAATAATCCCTTCAAAAGTCCCAAGATAGACAAACAAAATATCCCAACGCCACGACCTACATCCCAGATCGTTGGCAAATAACACGGATTGGTAAAATATCTGCGTACATCGTAGTTAGGCAGATGGTGGGTGTGTTTATCGAGAGCTGACAATTCAAGGCGATATATGTGAACAATTAAGTAGACTTTTCCGAATGTCGGCCTGGTTTTTGTATGCAATTGAAAACTGCGGTGGTCATTCGGTTTCGCAGTAGATCAGCAGAGCCTTCAGGAAGGCTTGCCACAGCCCACGGGTAACGGATGCTATGACAAGGAATTCATGATAAGAATTGAAGAAGGTGTCTTAAAGGGAGTGTTGACCAAGAAATTAATGAAGGCGTGGAAGAAATCAAATTTAAGGAACATCACCAAGAAATAAAGAGTATAAATATATATAAAAGACGAACGTATACAAAGATGGAAACGTGATATAGAAAGTATATTATAATAGAAAATAATCAGTATTTAAGATACACATCATTCAGGAGGAAAACTGCATACATGAAAGAATTAAGGTAAACAAGAAGAGAAAAGAACCATGAGTGACAGGAGAAACACAAAAACACAAATCACAAAATATAATTATAAAACACAACTAAAACACACACACCCACCCACACAACCAAACACACCCACACAGACACACACACAAACACATACACAAACACACACATCGCTCACAACACACACACACCACACACACACACCACACACACACCACACACCATGTACACGCACACACACACCACACACAAGACACACACAAACACCCACACACACATACCCACACACACACACACCAACACACACATACACACCACACACACACACACACAAACACACACAACTCACACAAACACTCCACACAACAACACACACACACACACCACAACACACACACACACACACCCCACCACACACACACACACACACACACCACACACACACACACACACACACACAACACACACACACACACACACACACACACCACACACACAACACACACCACACACACACACACACACACACACACACCACTAACACTAAACACCACCCCTCAGAAACAAGAACACCCGATGATCAAAAACACACAAAAACGAGAACCAAAAGTCTCATGTACAGGCAAAACACAAAACACATAAAAAAAAGACCACAACAAACAAACAAAAAAAACAGGGATATATGAGAAGGTGAGACCCCCCCGCGATACAGGTGAATATATGAGGGGAGAAAAAAATGGAAACAAAAACTAATACACATCCAGAAAATAAAGATAGAAAGCTAATGGTTAATTAATAAATAATTAATTAATCAATGTGGGAACACTCGTTGGAGGGAGTGCCGCATCGCCAATCCTGAAGAGCATCCTACCATCCTACTCCGACCTGTATAGTCTACTACTCTTAAAAGTTCAAATATGGGGGACCAATAATGGCCCAGATCTAACTCCAAGCTGTACAACTCTTAAAAGTTCCAAGATGAATGACCAACCATGGTCCAGATCTAACTCCAAGCTCTATTACCCGTAAAAGTTCCAAGATGATTGACCAACCACATCTAAGGATCTTACTCCAAGCTGCTCTACCCTTAAAAGTTGCAAGATAATGACGGACCAAATATGGACCAGATTCCAATATGATGCACCTATCAATGACCAGATCCAACTCCCACATATTTGTTTTATACTGGAGGATAATAATTCTTATCCCTGAAACTGCGGGAGCAAATCAATTTTTAGTGCCACCAGTGCGGGAATGTGAGAAAAACGATGATCATTACAGAATTGGATGCAAATCACATCAACATCAAGGTTGTAGAAATTTGCATCCGGCATTATATCTAATTTAACCCAAACGTATTGGGTTGAGGTATGGTTGTGGTTGGGAGTTGAAATAGCTGGGGCGAAGGGTAGCAAGTCGCTTGCGAGAGACGGTTGAGGTGAATACAAGGGTGCCACACATTGGGATTTTGTCCCAAGATTTAGACGGGATTATTCATGTATTTATGCAGTCGTTTATCTGAAGGTAAGCATAGGTTCCGTTGTACCGTACCTTGATATAAACCACTGAATAAATACTTGAATAATCCCTTCAAAAGTCCCAAGATAGACACAAAATATCCCAACGCCAAGACCTACATCCCAAGATCTTTTGGCAAATAACCAAGGATTGGTAAATATCTGCGTACATCGTAATGAGGCAGATGGTGGTGTGTGTTATCGAGAGCTGACATCAAGGCGTATATGTGACACAATAAGTAGACTTTTACGAATGTCGGCCTGGTTTTTGTATGCAATTGAAAAACTGCGGTTTCGGTTTCGCAGTAGCTCAGCAGAGCCTTCAGGAAACTTGCCACAGCCCACGGGTTAACTGGATGGACTATGACAAGGAATTCCTGAATAAGAATTGAAGAAGGTAGTCTATAAAGAGTGTTGACCAAGAAATTAAGAAGGGCGTGGAATGAAATCAAATTTAAGGAACATCTACAAGAAATAAAGATTTATAAATATATAAAAAGACGACGTATACAAAAGATGGAAACGTGATATAGAAAGATATATTATAATAGAAAATAATCTGTTTAAGATCACATCATTTAGGAGGAAACTGCATACAGGAAATGAATAAGGTAAACAAGCAGAGGAAAATAACCATGAGTGACAGAGAAAACACAAAAAACACAAATCAACAAAATATAATTATTAAAAAACCGAAAAACACACACACACCCACACAAACACACACACAAAGACACACACACAAACACATAACAACACACACATCGCACACAACACACACACACACACACACACACACAAAAACACACACACACACACGTACACACACACACACACAACACACTTACA